>JAODAL010084256.1:0-10981 GCA_025379985.1 Phyllomedusa bahiana
GGTTTTAAAAAATCTGTGTATTTTATAATAAAAAGCACAAACGGGCTTATTTAAACCCTTTCGGTTGAATTATGTACAGATTTTTTCTGTGGCTTTTGAAAAAACAAAGTTTTTTTACTGAGTACAACTGCAGAACAAGCTTAATTAACCCCCTGGATGTAAATTGCGCAAAAAAATTTGAGCAGCCTAAAATACTAGCTTGTAGCGTGTTACAATTGCGTGTTTTTAGCTACACACAAGAAAAAAAAAATTGAAATTTAACCCTTTTTGTTGTGAATTTTTGGTTTACAGGAAAATTGTAAGTTTTGGGGGTTTGTAAAAAGCGGTTTTTTGGGAGTCACCACAACAGCAGAAAACGCTTAATTAAACCCTGGATGTAAATTGGAAAAAGAATTGAGCAGCCAAAAAAAAAAGTGGTATTTGTTTGTAAAAACGCTGTTTTTTTAAAATGAAAAACGGGAACTGGCTTGATCCCCCTTGGATATTCAATGTGCTTTGAGCAGATATCATTAAAAATGTATATGCAGCTGGTGGACGCAAAATGGATTCAGATCCAAATACCCCAAAAAAATCGAAATAGAACTTTAAAGAAAAGCAGTCTCTGAGAAAGTGAGACCCCCCATAAAAATCGCTGTAAAAAAATAGTTCTTCAGAAAGGCTTCCAAAACGCTGCGGCAGCACCCCCCTGACCCAGTACAGTGAGGGGGTTGAGCTCCCAGCGTCGCCCCCGGAAATATTAGTGCGGTAAAGTCACAAATCCCGCGGTCTTGATTGGCTTCTTTTGACATGTCTGAGGTATGCCCTTTTTCCCTCCCAGAGTGCGTTGCCACATGTAACCCCCATGTGCTCGCAGCCTTTTTAAATTTAAAAAGCACATTTCGTTCACCCGAAGTCCCCAAAAGATTCGTTCAGAAAACCGAAGTTTTCCTAAAATTTTAAAATTCCACTTCGTTCGAATCAATTCCCCCATCTTGTTGTTCCTACGGGATTACTAGCTTTTTAAAAGTTTGCAAAAAAAGTTTTTTCAATAGTGCCCATTAACAGGTTACCATTCTGTTTTTACAGCACCATTACCTTTGAGCCACTTTTGACAATTTTTGAAGAAAAAAATGTTTTTTAAAAACCCCCCAACATTTTTTTAGTTTTTAGGCCCTGTGTATAGCTGCATTTCATAGAAAATCCCCCAAAAATTCAAAACATGTCCTTGACCCACTTTTGTAAATTTGTAAAGAACAAATGTCTGTTAAAAACCCCCATTTTTTAGAATGGACTGTCACGGCGCGCGGCGCCGCAGCTCGCCCGGCCCTCCCCCTGGCGCACGGGGTCCCCCGGGTGCTGCGGCTGTCTGCAGCCCTGGTTTCTCCCCTTGCCCCGGGGACCCCGTCTTACCCTCCCCGCTCCTGTTCCGCTCTGCAGCCCCCTGTGCAAAATCCCTGCTTAAAAGGGGCGGGGCGCGACGGCTGGTGGATTTAAAGGGCCGCGCGGGCCCTTTTAAATTTGGGTTTAAATTTAAGCCCCTGGTCCTGTTATGGTAGCGCCCTAGCACTGCGCCCGTCTTTGGTGTGTTTTGGAGGTTTAGAGTGTATGAGTTCGCTTGATTTCCCGTGACCCCTCCCTTGCTTACGTTCCGACCTTGCTGTTTGCCGCCTGCCCCGACGTTGCCCCTCTTGACTACGAACCTCTGCCGCCTGCCCTGACCTTTGTGTCCCCGACTCGCCTCCGGTTTCGTTTTGCTCCCCGTGACCCGGGGGCCATGCAAGCAAGTCACGTCGGGGGGGGAACGGGCTGGTTGCCGACGCCGCAGCAAAATCCATCCCGCTTTGCGGCGGGTTGGGGAAAACCGGGGTATTGACTCCCTTCCTGGTGTGGCTTTAGCTATCACGCTTTTCGTTGGCCCCCGGGGTCCCCTCCCCGTTCAGGACTGTAGTATTGCTGCATTTCAAAGGCATGACCAAAAAAATTTTAAAAATGCTTATCGCCCCCTGTTTAAAAATTGTAAAAGGGGGAAATGAAATTTTGAGCCACTTTTGTTCCAAAAGACCCTGTTTTTTTGGTTCTCCAGCAACATGACCCCCAAAAAAATTTTAAAAATTACTTCTCGCCACTGTTTAAAATTTGATGGAGAATACCACTTAAAGCCACTTTTTGTTCCCTAGGACCATGATTATAGCTGTATCTCACAGCAACATGATCTCAAAACCATTGACAATGTGAAAAATTCTAATGATAAAGTGAGTAAATGGAATACGGTTTTGTCATGAAACCATGGTGTCTTTTACAGTCTCCACACCACCAAACCAGCAAAATGATCTTTTTGGAACTGAGAATAAAAATTTCAGAGAGAAATGATCATTTTAAAAAACATTTTTCAAGAGGACCATTTCTGTTTGAAGAGGAATGTGAAGTAGACCGGCAACTAATCGGTGACCTCGGCAATTGGGGCCACAACATCATCAGAGATCCATGCCTGATTCATCTTGATGAATGTCAAACGATCAACATTATCTGTGGAAAGCCGGATGCGTTTGTCTGTAATGACTCCTCCAGCTGTGCTGAAGGTCCGCTCAGATATGACGCTGGCTGCTGGGCAGAACAACACCTCTAGGCGTGGTAAGCGAGCTCAGGCCATTCATCCATTTTGGATACCCAGAAGTCGATTGGGTTCGGAACACATCCAAAAACATCGGTGTTGAGATGCAGATAGTCTTGCACCATGATCTTAAGCTGGTCTATGTGTGTTGGATGTGTGCCCTGCATTACATGCGTTGGTGAGGTGGTAAATAAAGATTGCCAGAGGTCACCCATTAGGCTTCTGCCACATTGCCTGCTGCTGCCGCTGCGGCTACTTGGCACTCTACTGCTGTCACGTCGCTGACGTTGTTCCACCATGACATTTGAAGAACGTGAAGCAGACGAAACAGATGTCTCCAGTTGATCAATCAGCAAGGTCTCCATTTCCTGCATTTTACTCTCTATTTGGGTGGGTGGAAGGAAAGTGCGGAGTTTGGTTTTGTACCGGGGATCCAGGAGGGTGGCCACCCAGTAACTGTTGTTCATTTTGATGGCCTTAATGCAAGGATCATGTTGGAGGAAATGGAAAATCAAAGCACTCATGTGAGAGATGGAGCCTTGATTTCCCAAGCCTCTGGGCCGAGGGGCACAGGCAAACTGATCTTCCTCATCTTCCTCCTCCGCCTCAAATTCGCGCCAACCTCTTTCCAAGGCAGGGACGTCGGTAACGTCGGTGTCTAGGAATACCTCCTCCTCCTCCGCTTCCTCCGGCACAGCTTCAACACAGCCCTGACTTGCCTCAGATGATACACCCTGAGAGCTGATGCGCCGCCTTGCACTAGCCCTGGACCCCAAACCACTGCCTAATGAAGACTGATAAAATTGTGAAACTGTCGGGCCTTGTTGATTCGATGGAGAGAAAGGCTCCGTGTCTGCATATGTGTCCGTCTCCTCCTCCGTCGATGGCGGGACCTGATGTTTCAGAGTGTCCAACGTGTTCCAGAACTAAATCACCACAATGCTCATGTGACAAGGGTTTTGCCCCGCGCTGAATTTTGTGGTTTCTTAAAAAATGCAAGGAGGTGCAGAGCTCTTTCCCCTGCTCCACTCTCGGTGGCTCAACCCCCGGGGTCTGCCCCGCTGTTGTCAGGCCATGTGTCACTTGTCTGTGTAAGGGCATGCGCTGCTGGGCGATGCAGTGTGCGAACGGGGAAAAGGCAAACTCAGCCCTCGAGCCTTCCTCCGCAGTCCAGCCCCTGGGTACGCTTTAAAAATTTTTCTAGCGAGGTTATGACATGTCCCAGGCAAGGGTGTGCCCCACCCACCGATTTTAAAGGGTGGCCAGCAGATTTCGACCGTTATCCACACCACCTTGCCTGGCACAAGGTTCTTGTACCCAGCCAGGCTCGGTCTAGTTGCGGGGGCCCGTCCACGTTTCTGCCCTGTGTGTGGCGGTCTCCAAAACAGTTTAAATTTTTACCGTCCTGTTTTCTCTGGGCACGGTGCCCAGAGGATTTTGGGGGGAAAGAGCCCTCACAACCCCTGCGGTTTTGAAGAGCGTGCCCGAGCTAGAGCCACCGTCCCCCACCAAAAAACCCCACCAGATCCCCCATTTGAGCTGTCAAAGAATATAGGGCCTTGGCCTTTCTTACTTCCATGTGCGGTGTCGTGGATTTTTCCGGACACAGATGCAGACAACGGCTTGAAATTTTGATACACGTGGCTGGCCAGGGCAGGGAGGGTTTTTCTGGCAAAGAAATGCTGTCGGCATTGGTATTGGGAGGAAGGGGCATGACGGGGCGGGAACCCCTTCTGTGTCCACCAGACGGAAAGCAACATTTCCAAGGAAAAAAGCTGGCAATGTCGACATTCAGGTTTTTTGGCTTTGGGATGGTTTGGGTTAAAGTGTTTCTTCTGCTCTCAAACTGGAAGACAAAAGGCGGTGCTGACTGGCCGTTAGGCGTCAGGTCTCAAACTGCGGAGGAGAAGGTTTAGGAGGGGGTCTCTGGGGGTTTTGGGGGTACCGGGGACGGTGGGGGCTAAGCGGAGGTTTTCCCTATCATATTTTGAGGAATAGGCAGCTGAGGAATGCTTGGTGGTGGGGAGGGGAGGGGGGGGACAGGGGGTGTGACAGGGGTTGGGCCGGATCGGTGGGGCCCTTTTTTTTGGCCAAGTGTTGCCCCCATTTAACTCATGCATTCGCTGCATGTGACTAGACTGTTGGTTTTTGGTTAAACACCAAAGATTTTCCTCTATGATCTTTTAGGAAAAGGGGCTAGACATCTCTGGGTGAATCAAAGGGCTTGCTTGAAAAAGGCCAGGCTTGGAGGTCCGGCCTTTTTGCGGCGATAACGGGGGGGGGTTTTTTCCGTGCCGTGGTGGGGGAAAATTCATCTCAGGGACTTCTGCGCCCGCCCCCCTTTTTGAGGCGGGACCCGTTGACAATCCCCATCGCTTCCTCCTCGTCCAGTGATGAACGCTTGAAGAAAATTTTCTCTGAAAAGACCATTTGGGAGCCGCAATGTCGTCATCTCATCATCCGCGGGTGACTTGGTCGTCCTGAATTCTGCATCCGGAGCTGCGGGCTACAAGAAAGGGGCACTGCAAGGCTTCCGACCGCCTGGGATTTTGCCGATTGAGGGGTTTTCCTTTTCTCCTCTGATGGCATCAGTAATGGCCGTCAGAGCAGCAAAATCATCGCCTTGGGCCTCTTTCTTTTAAAATGCCTTTAAACCCCAACCACTTTTTGTCTAAAAAAAGGTTTCAGAAAAATGGATTATCCAATGGGGGTCACGGTTGACATTTGGGTGCCATCGCTTTAGTTGGGGGATGTGATGATGTGTGAGACATTTTTGGCCCGGGTGGGAACGAGGAGTTTAAACTGCTGTTCAGGTTTTCATTAACCACTGAAGAAAAAGTTTGGGGAGCTGTTCGTTATGAGATTCACAGGGCCCCGACCCCTGATGCAGGCCCGGGGGTCCGCAACCCCGATCCCCTGGTTGCTTGTTGTCGCCAGCATGGGGAAAAGCACCTTTTTTCGTACCTCTACCTCTATGTCCTCCCCCCCCTTTTTCTCGTTACCACCTCATTTCGCTCCATGTTAGAAAGATAAAAAAATTTAGAAAGGGATGGAAGAGTTTTGAAAAGTCTCTTTTTAAAAGACGGCAAACACAGTTTTCTTAAAACCCTCTAATTTTTCCCACAGACAACTGGATTAAAACTGAAATGTTTTTTCGAAAACCTGTGAAATGCGGTCTGGTGGAAAAACCGTAAGACAAAAAAAACAGGTTCCTCCTTCACCCGGGATTTCAAATTGCCCATAGGACTAGGAATTGTAGTTTTAACAAAAATCAACAAGGCGCTATCTGCGCCAAACTGAGATTCAACGAGCCCCAAAAAAACTTTTTAGAAGTTACACGGTTAGAAAATTTGTTTTTTCACAATGACAAACGAGAAAGTTGCTAGAAAAAATTTTTTTATCAAAATTTTTGTACAACGTGGCATTTGAAAAAAAATAGGGCCAACCACCTGCAATACAGCATTTAAAAAATTTTGGAAATAAAAGGTATTTTTTGCACCTTCAAATAACCCGCGGGGGACTCAAAAATTCCTGTATTAAACTTTAAGTGCAAGGGGGGATCATGAAAAAAGCTGGGGTGCGCCCAAAAGGAAAAAAAAACCTATCTGAAATTTACGGATAATAAAAGGTATTTTTTGCACCCAACAAATAACCTGGGTACGACAAAAATTTCTGTATTAAAATTTAAGTGCAAGGTGGCTTTCTGAACAAAACTGGTGCGCCAAAGTGAAAAAAACACCTATCTGAAAATGTAAAAAGGGGTAATAAAAAGTGGAGTTTTGCACATTCAAATAACCTGCGTGCAGACAAATTGCTGTATTCAAATTTTTAAAGGGAAGGTGGCTCTATGGGGCCAAAACTGGGCCGCGCCCAAAATGAAAAAAACACCTATTGAAAAGTATACGGATAATAGAAGGTATTTTTTGCACCTATCAAAACACCCGCGGTGACTACAAAATTGCCCTATTTAAATTTAGTGCAAGGTGGGTCTATGAACAAAGCGGTCTGCGCCCCAAAATGAAAAAAACCCTAGCTAAAAAAGTTGGGGTAAAGAAAAGGGATTTTTTTTCACCTATCAAATACACCTCGGTTTACTACAAAATTCTGTATTCAATTTAAATGCAAGGGGGATCTTGAACAAAACTGGGCTGCGCCAAGTGAACAAAACACCTAGCTAAAATGTTACGGTAAAAAAAGGTTTTTTTTGCACCTATCAAAAACACCTGCGGGGGCGAAAAAATTGTGTATTCAAATTTTTAGTGCAAGGTGGATCTATGAAAAAAGCTGGCCTGCGCCAAAGTGAAAAAAAACCCTATTGAAAAGTATCGGATAAAAAATGAAGTTTTGCCCTATCAAATACACCTGGGAGACTACAAAATTGCTGTATTCAAAGTTAAGGCAGGGGTGCACAACATACAATTATATTTCCCCCAAAAAAAAAAGGGGCCAAAAAGTTTAATAAAAACCCATTTAAAAGCAGAGTCTAAACTCTAAACACAGTCTGGGTGCCCCAAAATCCACTCCCCTTTAAAAAAGGGTGTCTTCTGTGTTCGCCCGCAGCCCCCCCCCCCCCCCGGCTGTACAGCGTAGAAGGGGCATCGCTAGGCAGGTTTATTTGGGGCTGTCCCCCAAAATTGCCTGCTGCCCCCAATGTTTAAATTCCCCCCGGGCCCCATTTACTAACTAAAGCGGCGCCGCATTTGTTTCGCGGCGGGCGACTACTGTTTTCGTTATGCTCGCCTCCGGGGGGTTCCTGTAGGCCCCGCGCACAGCGCGGGCGGTGGAAGGGCTACCTCCAAAACTGCCCGCTGTGTGCTGGGGTGTCTGTAGGAGGGGGGAGGGGCAAAACGCAGAGAGAACCCCAGCGTCGGCTCCCCCCCTCCGCAGCCAGAGGGGCCCGGTTTTCGGGGCCTCCCCCCCTGCAATAGAGGTCCCCGGGGTCAGTTTCTTTCCCCCTGCACCAAAAAGCCCCAGGGCGCCGGCTTCTCCTTCCCCCTCAGCAGTTTAGCCCCGAGGGTCGGCCCTTCTCCGCAGTCACTGAGTCCCCGCAAGCTGCCCCCCTATACAGAATTCATCAGTGGAGGGTAAAAAATGGGGCTGAGGTCATGGGGGGGGATATACTGGGGGCGCAGGTTTATGGGGGGGAGGGTTTTTGTTTCTGGGGGGGCAGGTCATGGGGTGGAGGGGAAATTTTCGGGGGCAGCAGGTCAGTGGGGGAGGGAAACGGGGGCTGCAGGCTGGGGTGGAGGTTATAACTGGGGGGTGCGGGGGCAGCGGGGGGGGGGGGATATCTGGGGGGGGCTGGCACGTCAAGGTGGGTGTATAATGGGGGCTGCTGGTCCTTTTTCACGGTGGGGGGTTTTTAAACTGGGGGCTCAGGTCACAGGGTGGGGGGTATAAACTGGGCGCAGGGCATGGTTGGAGGGGTATTACTGGGGGCTCAGGTCATGGGGTAGGTGTTATATGGGGGCTGCAGGTCACAGGGCAAGTTTATACTGGAGGGGTGCAGGGGGGGGGTGGAGGTGTTAAAAACTGGGGCTGCAGGTACAGGGGGGGGTGTTAACGCGCTGCGGGCATTGGGTTGGAGGTGTATATTCTGGGGGGGCAGGTCAGTGGGTGGATGTTTTTATAGGGGCTGCAGGTACAGGGGGAGGGGTATAATGGGGGCTTGGTCACAGGGTGGGGGGTAAACGGGGATTGTGGTCCCCTGGGCACGGGGGAGGTGTAAAATAGGGGGGGGTTCTGGGTTTCTGTCACGGGTGGAGGCTATATACGGGGGGTGCTGGTCACTGTCACAGGGGGGGGGGCAACTGGGGGCTTTGGCCGTCACAGGGTGGAGGTTTTAAGGGGGCTTTTGGTCACTGTCCAGGGTGGGGTATATACAGGGGCTGGGTCAATGCCGGTGGAGGTGTAAACTGGGAGCTGTGGTCACTGTCACAGGGTGGGGTGTAATCTGGGGGCTGCTGGTTCGTCCAGGGGGGAGGTCTATACTGAGGATTCTATTGGCAGGGGGTTCAAAGCTGGTATAAGGACAATGATCTGTTGGGGGGCCAAAAAATTTAACGTCAGCCTTGGGTCCCCTGACCCCAGGGCAAAAAGTCTACAGTTAATTGATTAGCTCAGTCATGGTAAACTTTTTTTTATCTGACCCATATGATGACATATAATTTGGAAATACCCGCTACCTAAAGGGGAGCATTATGAAAACTCCCAAGGGGCATTATATAATTACCCCCGGGGGGAGGGGGGAATATATAATGTCTACCGGGGGCATTATTTAACACGGACATGATCTTGGAAATTTGCAGAAAATTAGTGACAGAAACCTGCTTTATCTGTAACAATATATGCACAGCTCATGATGTGTCGTGAAACATACTGTGTGAACCCCGCTATACTGAGCAAAACGTAACACAGAGGGCCCGGGCCCCGCAATGCCCCTGGCGCTAGATGCTCCTTTAAAATTCAAAGCCTAAGTAACTAAAATCTGCAAATCTCTAATCTACCTAAGTTCTAATGTTCACAGCTAAAAGCATAGATGTCTGTGTGAGCAAATAGAACAGTTTCGCTGAGCTGTTTTGAGAGAGACCGAGCACACGTCCTGCTCTTATGAGACACAGACACACACTGATCATGAACAGGAAGGGCTGTTCTATGTAAAATGAGGTCATGTTATTTTTCCAGCCAATTGCAAACATACACATCCCTTTCATGATGTCGCACACCCAGCTCATCCTGCTCTATTCTGTAAGCTGATTTGCTGGCCGCCAAAATGACAGGAAGCGCTGAAAATGGCGCGATATTGATAGATTATGCACAGATTTTAACCTAAATTATCGCGTGATCGAAAAAATCCGATCAACATAAAAACCGTGCCGATTTCAACTTTGTCAATAATAATCGCTCAACACTAGCGCTGAGCCCAGACCACATATTAGTTTTCTGGATGAGGGACCCGAACGGGACAGTGGAGGGTTTAGGACAGGTGAGGGCCGCTGATTTGACGAATCCATCGCTAGGGTTGTCAGATGTCATTTGGGATGAAGTTGATGACCTACTCAACCAATCAAGAACCCTTGGGTTGCTGATCAACACACGGCCGCTACATGACCTCACCGGCTGGCCTCACCGAGTCACCCCTGCTGCGACGTCCCCTTACTGTGCTGCGACCATGGCCTGCTCCAGGAATGTTTGTGCCACTGCCACTCACATGTGAAGAGCCTGCCACCTCTCTGTCTGACATACTGTTTGTTCAAAAATGTTCAGACTCTGTTTAATGAAGATATTTGTATATGATAAATACACCAACTGTATTCACTCCAAATGAACCCACTATCAGGCTTGGGTAACCCTTGGATATAAATTGTGCTCCAAAAATCAGGAAAAATTTACTTGCATGTGCCGTTTAAAAACAGTGTATTTTACTGAATATAAAAGCACAAACAGGCTTAATTAACCTTCGGATATGAATCATGCTACAGGAAAAAAAATTTCTTTGGCGTTGAAAAACACTGTTTATTTAATGACTACAACAGCAGAAACACACTTAATTAACCCTTGGATATAAATTGCGCAAAAGAAATGAGCTGCCAAAAATTAACAGGTATGTGGCGTGTTAAAACGACGTGTATTTTACTGACTACAACAGCAGAAACACACTTAATTAACCGTTGGATATAAATTGCGCAAAAGAAATGAGCTGCCAAAAATTAACTGGTATGTGTCAGCCATTTATATGAATCTGTTCCTGACATTTGTAGATGCTAGATTTTGCCTCTGAGAAGTGTTGAACCTGTACTATATATGGATGGGAACTTGGGGTTTGTCATTAAAACTAAATCTTTTATGGAACTGTAAGTAGTCAGGAACTGGTGTAGGTGAATGTGTGCATCTCCAGTGGTCTTGAAGACTATGCGTTCAGCTATATTGGTGTTTATGTTAACTAACTTATTGTCTATTCCTCTAAAAAGTGTTTATGTAGCTTATGTGTAGACTCTATGGGCCACATGTATGAATCCCGCCGGGTCGGGGCGCACCTTTCCGCCAGTTTTCCGGCGGAATCTGCACCTGATTTATGTCGGGGCCGGGGCACGCTCATTCATACAATGTAAAGTCCGCCGCGCCGCGCCTGTGTTTTAGGCGCAGTGCGGGTCCGAGGTGCAGTGGGGCGCCTAGGATTCGGCGCAGGAGGTAGTGTGGTCATACATGCGGGGAAAAGTCCGCCGCGCCTGGCCAGTGTTTTCGGCGCAGTGCGGGTCCGAGGCGCAGTGCGGCGCTGCGCCTATGATTCGGCGCCGGAGGTAGTGCACTCATACATGCGGGGAAAAGTTTTCCCTGCGCCTCGCCAGTATGTGTGGGGCACAGTGCGGGGACATGGGCGCAGTGCGGGTC
>JAODAL010084257.1:0-10981 GCA_025379985.1 Phyllomedusa bahiana
GAAGCGGTGGCCCCTCCCCCCTTCCCCATCCAATGCTGCAGGAAAGGCGGTCACCCCTTCCATCCCCAAGGTGCAGGAAAGCGTGCCCCTTTCCTATCCAGATGCTGCAGGTAAAGTCGATGCGCCCCTCGCCCCTTTCCTATCCAGATGCTGCAGGTAAAGGCGGTGCGCCCCTCGCCCCTTTCCTATAAAGATGCTGCAGGTAACGGCGGTGCGCCCCTCGCCCCTTCCGATCCAGATGCTGCAGGTAAAGGCGATGCACCCCCTTCTGATCCAGATGCTGCAGGTAAAGGCGGTGCACCCCCTTCTGATCCAGATGCTACAGGTAAAGGCGATGCGCCCCCTTCCGATCCAGATGCTGCAGGTAAAGGCGGTGCGCCCCTCGCCCCTTCCGATCCAGATGCTGCAGTAACAGGCGATGCGCCCCTCGCCCCTTCCTACTCCAGATGCTGCAGGTAAAGGCGGTGCGCCCCTGCCCTCCGTTCGATCCAGATGCTGCAGGTAAAGGCGGTGTGCCCCTCGCCCCTTTCGATCCAGATGCTGCAGGTAAAGGCGATGCACCCCCTTCCGATCCAGATGCTGCAGGTAAAGGCGATGCGCCCCCTTCCGATCCAGATGCTGCAGGTAAAGGCGGTGCGCCCCTCGCCCCTTTCCTATCCAGATGCTGCAGGTAAAGGCGGTGCGCCCCTCGCCCCTTTCCTATCCAGATGCTGCAGGTAAAGGCGGTGCGCCCCTCGCCCCCTTCCGATCCAGATGCTGCAGGTAAAGGCGGTGCGCCCCTCGCCCCCTTCCCCACCCAAGCTGCAGGTAAAGGCGGTGGCCCCTCCCCCCTTCCATCCAAGCTCAGTAAACCCATGCCCCCTCGTCAGAAGGGGACACGCCCAAGCCCAAATTTTGGGAGAACCCTTCCCTTGATCTTGTTAGGAGTCCGGTTATTGCTGCGCACAGAAGAGGGGATTAGACGAGAGCAGATTGAGGAGCGCAGGAGGCACCGGCCGGATTTAGTCTCAGGAAGGAGGGAGCGTGAAAGATTAATCTGCCTCTGACATCGCAGTATACAACCTGTACGCGGCTCAGCTGCCCTATTAAGACTGCGACTCAGGAAAAATCCCCGCGCCCAGGAAACACCCCCCACAGCCCGGCCGCGAGCACCGGCGACACCCCCCCCACACCCCCCCAGCCCGGGGAGCACCGCGACACCCCCCCGCCCGGCCCCCACCCCCCCGGCCCACCCCCGGCGACACCCCCCACCCGGGGCCCGGCCGGACCCCGGCGACACCCCCACAGCCCGGCCGCGGCACCGCGCAAACCCCCCACAGCCCCGGGCCCCGGGCACCCGGAAAACCCCCCCCCCCGGCCCCCGGGCCCCGCGACCCCCCCAAAAAGGGGCCGCGACACCGGCCAACCCCCCCCCCACACCCGCCCCGGGGGAGCCCCGGGGACACCCCCGGCCCCCCCACACCCGGCCGCGAGCCCCGGCGACACCCCCCACAGCCTGGGCGCGAGCCCCGGCGACACCCCCCACAGCCCGGGCGCGAGCACCGGCGACACCCCCCCGGCGACACCCCCCACAGCCCGGCCGCGAGCCCCGGCGACACCCCCCACAGCCTGGCCGCGAGCACCGGCGACACCCCCCACAGCCCGGCCGCGAGCACCGGCGACACCCCCCCACAGCCCGCCCGACCCCCCCGGCGACACCCCCCACAGCCCGGCCGCGAGCACCGGCACTTCCCCCCCCCAAACCCCCGGGCCCGGGCCGCGAGCACCCGGGGAAAACCCCCACAGCCCGCCGCGAGCACCGGCACACCCCCCCACCCCCCCTCCGAGCCCGGGGACACCCCCCCCCGGGGCAACCCCCCACAGCCCCCCACCCGCGACACCCCCCCACAACCCCCACAGCCGGGGACACACCAGCGACACCCCCCCCCCCCCGCCCGGGCGGCAGCCCCGGCGCCCCCCCCCAAGCCCGGGCCCCGCAAAACCCCCGGGGACACCCCCCACCCCCCAAAACCCGGCGCCCCTGCGACCCCCCCACAAAGCCCACCCAAGCCCCGCGACACCCCCCCCACGCCCGGCCCCCATAGGACAGTAAGGGGGGAACACGGTTTTGGGGGGGGCCCCGCATACAACCCAAAAGGGGGACTGGGGGGGGTGCATCTTTGGGGGGGAGGGCCCGCGCCCGTACCGACAGGAGGGAGCAAGGGTTCAACAGGGGGGGGGCCCCGCAGAAACCAAAAGGAAAACCGGGGGTTTCACGTGTGGGGAGCCCCCGCGAACCCCCCCCAGGGGGGGCGAAGGGTTCAACTTTGGGGGGAGCCCCCCTTCAAAAACAACGGGGAAAAAGGGGGGGGGGCACGGGGGGGGGCCGCGCAAACCGGACATGGGGAGAGGGGGCGAGAGGGTTCACCCCGGGGGGAGCCCCTTCGCAGGCCGGCGGAGGAACTGAAGGGGCCTGGTGGGGGAGGCCCCGAATCGGACAGTGGAAAGGGGGGGGAAAGGGTTTACGGGGGGGGAGGCCCCGGGAAAAACCACATAGGGGGAGGCTGAGAGGGCACGGGGGGGGGGCTCCCCCAAAACCCGTGAAGAGGGGGGGGGGGTTTCACAGGGGGGGAGCCCGCGATACCCGGACACCCCAGGATAGCGAGAGGCACAAGTTGGGGAGACCCCCCGCGCCGGGGAAACCCGGGGACAGGGGAGGGGCGAGAGGGCCCCCCTGGTGGGCGGGGGCTCCACCCGCAGATACGGACAGAGATAGAGGGGGAGAGGGTTCATCGTGTGGGGGAGCCTCCTTCCCGCAGATACAGGACAGTGAATAGAGGGGAGAGGGTTCATCTTGTGGGGGAGGCTTCCCCCTGCAGATACCGGGCAGTGAGTAGGAGGTGGGGGAGGGGTTCATCTGTGTGGGGGGAGGCTCCTTCTGCAGATACAGGACAGTTGAGAGAGGGGGAGGGAGGTTCTCTGTGTGGGGAGGATCCTGCTGCAGATAAAGGACAGTGAGATAGAGGGGGAGAGGGTTCATCTGTGTGGGGGGAGGCTCCTTCTCAGCAGATAAAAGGACAGTGAGAGGAGGGAGAGGTTCATCTTTGGGGGGGGAGGACTTCTGCAGATACGACAGTAGAGAGGCGAAGGGTTCACTGTGTGGGGGGAGGATCCCTGCTGCAGATACTGACAGTGATGGAGAGGGAGGAAAGGGAGGGTTTCATCGTGTGGGGGGAGGGCCCCCGCTTCAGATAAATGGACATGAGGAGGAGGCGGAGAGGGTTCATCTGTGTGGGGGGAGGCTCCTTCTGCAGATACTGGACAGTGAGGAGGAGGATGAGAAGGGAGGGTTCATCTGTGTGGGGGGAGGCCCCTGCTGCAGATACTGGACAGTGAGGTGGAGAGGAGGGCAGGCTCCGGCTGTAGACACCGGAGAATAAGGAGCCAGTAAGCCAAAGCTCCAACTCCTCAATTTCCCAAAGGTCCGGCTTCCGACTCCCTCATACACGGCGCAGGTCTCACTGATAACTTTCCTGCAGTAAAATGGTCACATCCGGCTTTTTATCACCTTATGACACAATAATCAAGATACTCAGGTAGAACAGAAACTAACAAGCAAAAGGGTAACAATGTTCTGCCCTTGTAACCTCCAGGCTCCATATCTCACCGTCCACTACAGCTTTGTGCATGAGGCTCCCATCATGTTATAGACAATCCTCTCACCAATCTTATACATAAATGTGACCTGCAAGTATATGACATCTGCTCAGTTCTGCAGATTCTTTCCTGTAACTGCATTGTTACTGTTTTGCTCCTAGTATTAGTATTTGGTGAATCCCCCTTTGGCTTTCAGCTCTGCCTGAATCCTTCTGGGCTCTGGATCAGATTCAAGCAGGTCTCCCCGAAATCTGCCTCCCGGTCTCTTCCCACGTCCCCAATGTTGGTGCAGACTGGACTTTGGTGTGAATCCAGCTTTGTCTTCCCCTCTCCCCACAAGTGTTGGATTGGGTTGAGGTCCGGGGACTGTGGAGGCCGATCCAGCGACTCAAACCTCATGGTCAATGACCCCTTCCTTCTCCAACCTTGACGTCTGCTCCAGCGTTGTCCTGCTGGACACTTGTCGTCCTCTTCACCCCCATAGAACTCGAATGTATGAAGAAACCATCTTGTAGGGCCCTCACATAAAAGCTCAGCATGAGGCCACCATCTTCCCAATCTCCCCCATTTTGGCTGTGACCCCTCCCCATATCCTCAGGCTCCTCCCCTGATCCTGACAGTTCCTCCATCTCTCGCCCCGTTCGTCCCTTCTCACTTGGTTCTTCCCATTCCCCCATCAAGCCCGGCCCTATGATTTTCACCCTCGGTCCCCTTCTCCCTTGGTTCTTCCCATTCCCCCCATCAAAACCCCGGGTCTATTGACTTTCCATCTCTCGCCCCGTTCCCCCTTCTCCCTTTGGGTTCTTCCCATTCCCCCCCCATCAGAGCCCGGTCTATTGATTTTCATCTCTCGTCCGCCTTTTCCCCCTTTGGGTTCTTCCCATTCCCCCCCCATCAGAGCCCGGTCAAATTGACTTCCCTCTCTCGCACCGTTCCCCCCCTTCTCCCTTGGTTCTTCCGATTCCCCCCATCAGAGCCTGGTCTCATAACTTCATCCCTCCCCTCCATTCCCTCTTCCCCTTGGTTCTTCCCATTCCCCCCCATCAGAGCCCGTTCAATTGACTTTCATCTCTCTCTCCGTTCCCCCCTTCTCCCTTGGTTCTTCCCATTCCCCCCCATCAGAGCCCGGTCTATTGATTCTTCCCCCTCTCCCCCGGTTTTTCCCCTTTCCCCCCTCTTCCTCGCCCTTTTGGATCTTACCATTCCCCCCATCAGAGCCGGTCTATTGACTTTCATCCCTCGCCCTTTCGCCCCTTCTCCCTTGGTTCTTCCCATTCCCCCCATCAGAGCCCGGTCTATTGACTTCCCTCTCTCGCTCCGCCCTTTCCCCGTTCGGCTAACCCATTCTCCTCCCTTGGTTCTTCCCATTTCCCCCCATCAAGCCGGTCTATTGCCCCTTTCCCCTCTCTCCCCCCTTCTCGCTTGGTTCTTCCCCACCCCCCATCAGAGCCCCGGTTTCCTATTGAACTTCATCCCTCGCTCCGTTCCCTCCTTCTCCCTTGTTCTTTCCCATTTCCCCCCCATCAAGCCCGGTCTATTGACTTCCTCTCTCGGCTCCGTTCGTCCCTTCTCCCTTGGTTTCTTCCCATTCCCCCTTTCAGAGCCCGTCAAATTGACATTCATCTCTCGCTCCGTTCCCCCTCCTTCTCCCTTGTTCTTCCCCATTCCCCCATCAGAGCCCGGTCTATTGATTTTCCCATCTCTCGCTCTTCTCCCTTGACCACCGTTCCCGCTTTCCTCCTTCTCCCCTTGGTTCTTCCCCATATCCCCCCATCAAGCCCGGTCCTATTGACTTCCTCTTTTCTCGCTCCGTTCCCCCCTCCCTTGGTTCTTCCCCATTCCCCCCCCTCAGAGCCCGGTCTATTGACTTCCCTCTCTCCCCTCCTTCCCCTCCCTTGGTTTCTTCCCATTCCCCCCCCATCAGAGCCCGGGTCTATTGACTTTCATCCCTCGCCTCCGTTTCCCCTTCTCTTTTGGTTCTTCCCTTTCCCCCCCATCTGAGCCCGGTCTATTGACTTCCATCTCTCGCCCAGCTCTCCCCTTCTCCCTTGGTTCTTCCCATTCCCCCCATCAGAGCCCGGTCTATTGACTTTAATCTCTCGCCCCTTCTCACTTGATTCCTCCCATCAGAGCCCAGTCTATTGTCTTTCATCTCTCGCCCCGGATCCTTCATGCCCTTCCTCCCTTGGTTCTTCCGTCCCCCCATCAGAGCCCGGTCTATTGACTTCCATCTCTCGCTCCGTTCATCCCTTCTCCCTTGGTTCTTCCCATTCCCTCCATCAGAGCCCGGTCTATTGACCTTCATCACTCGCCCCGTTCAACTCTTCTCCCTTGATTCTAACCCTAACCCCAATTTTCAGAGACGCTATCGATGAGGATGATGCTTTTTCTCTCTTCTTGGGGAATCTTCTTCATGGCGGCTCGGACCAGTGACCTTTCATCTGGGAATCAGCCTAATAATACCCTGAGCTATTTGGGAATGTGAGGACAGGGTGTAACTTGTAGTAACAGGAAAAAAAAGATTGTCCGACCCGCAGGAGCAAAACAGTAACAATGCAGTTACAGGAAAGAACGCAAAAATGGAGAGTTAAATAGCTGCGGTCACATTTATGTATAATACATGAGAGGTTTGCCCATAAAAATGATGGGATCTCACGGACACAGCTGTGGGGAGGGTTGAATTTTGGGTTGGGAAAGTCACAAGGCAGAACATTGTTCCCCTTTTTGCTTTATTGAAAAATATATTTATTGGTTTACAACTTTAGACGCTGCGGGAAGTGGGAAAAAAACATTTTTTTCACCAAAACTTCTCAGTACTTGGGTGGAGTTTTGGGGGATTTGTTGGGGAATATTTTATTGCCCCCATCAGATTTATAAAGACCTCACATCTGAGCTTTTATTTCCGGGCTAGGAACGGCCCTCTACATAACTTGGGGCAAAAGGGGTGCCCACGGGGGAAAAACCTTCCCAACTCCGGTATAGAGGAGTCGCTCGGCACAGGGGCCGTATTTTACCTTGCCCGGCGGGGGGGGGGCCTTCCTGGGGAGCTTTGCTCCGGGCATCAATCCCCCTCCTCATCGATGAGGCGAAGGGACTGGACACCCCCCGCACCTGACTCCTCTTGGTCCCGCATTGAATAAACTGGCCCTTTTTTTTTTAAAAAATTTTTTTTTTTTTAACGGGGTCAATTTTATAACCCCCCCAGCCTGGGGGACGGAGGACTCAAGCTCCTGAGACGAGGAGATCTCTTTACCTCTATATTGCAGTATTGGACGCAGGACGGGTCGGATCGCAGAGGAGCGAGATATTGCTGCACTTTCAGGGATTCTTGGTGATAAAGACCCCGTCTAATAGATACCGCCCCCCAAAGACATCAGGTTCAGGCGAACATGTTGGGGGCAGGAGTGAAAGCTTTTTAGTTATCTAGTCAGAGGTTCTAGCTGACGCCCCCTAGAGGCCGGCAGTGACCGTCACATGGTCTGAGGCTCACGGTTTGGATTATATTAGTACAGAAGTTTCAGAGCAATCACTTCAGGGCAGGGTGGATAAAAATCAAAGTTTTTAAAAAAAATAAATTAAAAAAAAAAAAAAAAATCGGATTTTTTTTTTAAATGGGTTTTTTTCAAAAAAGCTTTTTGAGGAAAAAATTTACCCCAAAATTCCAAGGGGATTGTTTCCTTGAAAAAAGGGTTGTATATTTTAAATTTTTACTGCTTCTTTTCCAACTGAATTTTGGGGGTTTTTAATTAAAAGGGGTTTTTAAACCGCTTCTCCAAAGGCAAGGAGTTTTTCCCAAAAATGTTACAACAAAACGAGTTGAAAAAAAGCCCTTAAATCCTATTGTTCTACAAAACCTAAAAATACAGATCCCCCCCTTCAGGCCAAGTCCAAAAGTTAGACAATATTTTTCTGATTGTTTGGGTGGAATAGATTCAAACACAAGAAGAATGTGAATCAAGTGTGAGGGGAGGAAGGGCAAGCGGGGACAAGAAAATGAAAGTAAATTTGGCCAATACTGCGCAAGCCACAGACAACAAGTCTGGATCTTTTGTGTGTACGATCTGAGGTTTAAATTTTTTTCCCTTATAATGGCAGCGGGCCTAAAGGAACCATTTTGGGGAATATTTAATGAACTCCTTCCCCTTCGGAAAGGCAGGCAGCTGAAAAAAGCAAACGAGCAACAAAGGATGCAAGGCCTGGGGCGCGAAATGAGGGCAACATCATGAAAGTGCGGTTAAAATGACCAAAAACACTTCTAAAACGGCAGGAGCTTGGGTTGGGGGAAACATTTTATTGAATTTTTCAAAAAGACTGAACTTCATTGAAAAAAATGATATTTCTTTTTTTTCCCTGATGTTATGTCTTTTGGGGTTGCGTTATGAGAAAAAAAAAAAATCTTTTTTTTTGGGGGGGCGGGAGTTTTGGTACAATAACAGAAATTGTAAAACAATAAATAACGCTTTGACTTTTTGTTTGGGAAATTCGGGGACTGGAAATATCCACCCCCAAAAGACCCCCTCTCCTGTTTACAGTTCAGAGTTCTCCATCCGGATAGTGCTTCTTTTACAGAAAACAATAAATCGACGGGACCCCCAAAGCCACATATCACCACACCCAAAAGGAAGAAAAAAACCTCCGGAACCCCCCATAGTGGGTTTTGTGATAAAAAATAGCGTTTAGAAAAAAAAGTTGATTAAAAAATTCCCCAGTTTATTTTTGAACAAACTCTTTTTCCGTTGACTGAGAAGCAATTTCATGAATAGGGTTCAGTCACGAAAAGGGATACGGGCCCACCCCGAAAAGCTGATGTTGCAGGAAATGCTGGATCAAGTGAAAATGAAAAGAAAAATACCAAAGTCAACGCTTGTGGGGAAAATTGTTAACCTAAGTATTGAGGGGGTGGAGTAATGTCCAAAATGATCCTATTGTATGTGTTTGTATAACAAACAGAAAAGGTAAATCTTCCTTGCAAAAAACAACTGAACGTCAGGAAATGCACACACGCAGAATATTTACAAGAAGGCGTAAAAGTTTAAAACGAATGTGAACAAAAATTCAAATGTTAGTACGCTTTTGGTCACTAAAATGCTGCAAAGATCCAAAGATGAGAAGAGATTTAGAAGAGAGGGAGGGAATAAAAAATGCTAATTTTAACATTGGGTTGCATTCATTTGCTGCACCTCTTAGCCAAAGACTTAAGTTTCCAAAAAAAAAGGGAATGTTGTTGAAATTTGCAAAATACTTCCGTAAAATCTTTTGCGCAGCAGCCTGAAAAGGGGGGTGGAACCAAGCTAATGCCCCCACAAATTTTAGATGGAACTCGTGGGGCTGTTTTGAGCGGGTTAAAAAAAAACTGCCTTTTCTGATGACATTTTGTGAAGAAAATCGAGTAAAAAAGTGGCACTGCCCACGGCAAAATCCTCAAATTGGGGGGAAAAAATTTGAAAAATATGTGAGCTTCCAAACCCCCTCTCTCAACTTTTAAAAAAAATAAGAAAAATGCTGTTTTTTTTGGGATGCTTAAATTTTGGAAGGAACTGAGGAAAAACTTAAAAACAAACACACCGGGCAAATTAAATTACAAGCAGTAAACAAACAAAAGGGACAAGCACGACTCCCTCATTTTTTTGGGAAATATTGTCATATCCCAAAATCAGGGGCAAAACCCAAATGTGAGGAAGGGAGTTAGCTATGACATGGGGGTTTCCCGCAATCTCCCTCTTTAATCCCAAATATAATAAACTTTAGAGCTAAGGGGGAAAAATTCAAGAAATAATGTTTGCTGAAGATAATTTTTAAAAAGGTCCCATAAAGGTGGGGCACTTTGCGCTTGGTTTTTGAACTGTTCAATAATATTTTTCCCCTTTTAACCGCTAGCTTTTTTTGCAGGGTTGAAAGAATATTCTCTTCCTTTGGGCCCATTCATTTAAAATTTTAGAAATGGTTGGGACCCAATAAAGCAGGAAACTTTTTTTTTCTTTTTTCCCAATTTTGAATGGAAAAAAAGAAGAAAAGATGAAGATGACGACAAGTGCGCTTCGAGGACGGGAGGGACAGGGGGATTTAAGTTTTCATTGGGGCGGCGGGCGACAGTTAAGTTTTTAAAAAATATATATATTTTGTTTAGCCAAAATTTGTTAAACATGGTGGTTTTAAGCAAATAATTTTGCTGTAATGTTTTTATTGTTTCAGTTTTAAAAAATCTATTTAAATTGTTTTAAGGGGCAGGATTTTTCCCTTTCCAGTTCAACAAACGTGGTTCCCAAAAATGAAAATTAACCCATTTTTAAATGGGGAGAAAAAAAGCATATAAAAAGTGATTCTAAAAAAATTCTTACTTCAGTTAAAATAGAAAACTAGTTTGGTAGAAACTTTGATTTAAATCACTGATTATAATCAAGCCTTACTGACTAGTGATTTAAATCAAATCCACCCTGCTTCAGGGAGCTCGGGCGACTCCAACTAAACGGAGCTACAAACGTGACTGGTAATCCCCCCCGACACACCCCGGGGGAAACCCCTAGTGGAGCCATCACAGGCCCGGGCCCCCACGCATAAGGTACATGGAGGGTTCTCGCAGTAAGGGAAATGACACCCCTGGGGTCGTGGCCAGAGGGGTTTTTGGGATGGAATGGGCCCCGAGGGGGGGGAGGGGGGTGTAACAGGTAAAGGAGGACCGGATTAGGAAGGATTTTTTTTAAACTGGTTCTATTCAAAAGGGGGGAGGAGGTTGCCTTTTTCTAGATAAAAACGCAGAGAACGGCGAAGGGGCACGATTCCCCCCCCGCAGAGTCCGGTGTTAGGTTTAATGGCCTTTATTTAAAGACACTGAGGGAAACCAGGTCTGTAGCTATACGACGGCTGGCAGCCCATCAGGAAAAGATCACACAGGCTGTACTTTTGTGACCAGCGCTGGCAGCCCCCCATCAAGGGGAGATCACAAGGTCTTGCTTTTTGACCAGGTGGGAGCCTATCAGGAGAGATCACAAGGTCTGTAGCTATTAAAATGGAGCAAAAAAAAAAAAAATAAAAAAAGAAAAAAATGGACCCGGGCACGTAGGTGTTGAAAAAAAACCCGTTAAACTTCCTTTAAAGTTTTTTTCTTAAAAATGTCGGGCTTACCCGGCGATTAAAACTTAGGAACCCTTTTAAAAAATTTACGGGTTTTTCCCTTACCCCCTTCATCCTCCTTTCCATTTTTTTCTTTTTCTTTTTTTTTCCTTTTTCCCATTTTTTGGTTTTTTTCCTCTCCCCCAAAAAGGCCATCGGGGGTTCTCTTCAAAAACCCCAAACGTTTGTTTTCCTCTCAATAAAAAGGGAACACTTAATAAAAAAACTCTCATTT
>JAODAL010084258.1:0-10981 GCA_025379985.1 Phyllomedusa bahiana
AAAAATTAAAAAAGGTTGAAATACATTAATATGTAACTATGAATAATAATAGGATAATCGCAAAAAAAAAGACGTATGCTAAACTAAGTATGGCAGGCATATTAATGTAAACATGTAAAAAAGCATAAATGGGGGGGAAGCATCCATAAAGAAATTTGAGAGCAGTGGGGCATAATTAAGAACAAAAAAAATACATTAGAACTTTTAGATCGAATATAAAATTCACGGTTAAGCCCAAAGGGTTTAGAGTCCTAAATTTTAAAATCCAGTATCGTACGTTTGAGCAGAGTGGGATCGATTACCTCCCGACGAGGGTGGAACTTGTAAAATTACGGGAAATCGTAGTGGGATGATGATGATTAGTCAAGAAAGTGTGAGGGAAATTTGAAAGTAGAGTACCTTTCATGAATTGTCGATTTTTGTTTCGAATAGGGGCTTTTTTTTGGTGGGGGGTTTGTCCCACGAAAGGAGGCCACACGGACTTTTAAATTAGATAGACAACAAAGTTAGAGCGACATGTAAAAACCCTTAATAAATTTCTGTCCTGTTTGGGGGAGTGAAGAATTCCCTTTATTAAAAGATGAACATTGCCCCCCCAGGAAAGGGAAAGGTGCCATTTTTAGGGGTAGAGAAGGTATTTGTCGGAGTCATGCGTGTTGGAAAATTTGCCCTGACCAAATGGCACGCAGATTTTTGTCTTTTTTTAAAACATTGTATGGGGGATTTTGAAATTCTTGTATGCCGGGATATCCGTCTCGATAGACCAATGCTCAAATGATGGTAAACCCGGCCCATAAAGGGGTGGTATTAAAAATTAAGGGGATACGTTGTAAAAGGGGATTTGTTGCAGGGCTATGTCGCTTCAGTGGTTGGGGGAGAAAAGATTTTTAGTCAAAATGGGGGGGATAGCCACGTTCAGAAACCGTGGGGTTTTCAATTTTCAAAAACGTGGCCCGCGTATATGGGGCTTGCCTATCGCTGCCCCTGTGTATTGAAAGCTGGTAATGACTTCTTAGTTCGGGGGCATGGTTGCTTTGAAAGTGTAAGAGCGTTACGGCTGGGGGTTTTTTTTTATAGGTAGAGAAATTCCTGCAGAAAGAAAAATGATGGTATCAAGAAAATTAATCTGTTGATCACACGTTAAAAGAAAGACCCCGGTTTTTTAAAGTAGACTTGTTAAGAAAATCTTTCCCCCACCAACCATGATCGACAGAATCAGCCCCGAAACAGATCCTCTTTACAAGACCCCCCTTAAAATTTTTAAGTACCACCCCTTTTGGCCAAGGGTTACCGACATTTGAGCCCTTGGTCTAAACGGAGGGCATACCCGGAACAAAAATTTCAAAAGCCTGGGGGTGTGCAAAGTTCTCGTAACTAAAAATAATTCTTTACACCCACCAAGGAAGAAATTTCGCATTAGGATTTTTTTACATGCGCTCTAACTTTTTTGTTATCAATTTTAAAAGCCGGGGGCTCTTACGGGCAACCCCCAGGCCAAAAAAACCGATTTCTAAACATAAATCGACAAACGATGAAGGATACTCTACTTCCTTCACAAAACTTTTTGAATCAAACACCCCCCTCGATTCCGTAATTGGCAATTCCCATCCCTCGTCTGGAGGAATCGTATCGCCCCTCTGCTAAACGTGAGCGATACTGGATTTCACTTTGAGGACCCAGAACCCAAAGGTTTTAACCGTGAATTATAGCGATACAAAAGTTTTACCATTGAAATTTTTCTTGTTTTTTATTATGCCCTACTTCAACAATTTTTAGTGATGGGCTGCCCCCATTATCTTTGTTACACTGTTTTACTATTAGTATGCCTGCCCTACTTATTTTTGCATTACTTTTCTCTGTTATTTTGTCTGATTATCCAGTAATTATTATTCTAGGTTACATATTGAGATTTATTACACTCTTATAGTCCCTAATTTCATTTATTGTTATGTTCAGATAGAATAATGCACCTGTATACGACTGGGCTTTGGCGATACTCATTATTATGTATTGCCCACCGCTGTCTCTTTCTCTTCAATCCTGTTATATCCCCATTATTCTCACTACATTTCTCACTCTTATATTATCATCTCTCCCCCTTTTTTATCTTCTTTCTACCTCCAGTAGCACCTTTAAAACTCTCCGTGCTGGTATCTGACGCTGGCAATCGCACTGCGCATGCGCCGAATCTGGCGCAGGCGCACTAGCCTTTTTGCCCTTTCTGCCCACACTCCGGCACCACGCGCATGCGCGAAGTCTCAGCGCGCGTCTGCGAATGAGCTATTTCCGGGCATTCAGGTCGTCTCTCAGACGCCGGCAGCCATGCACATACTCACGGACTTTGTCCATCCTCCCAACATTAAGGTAATGATTCTTCACCTTCTGGCCCTGACCCATCTTGCTCCCTTACCTAGCTTTTTACCTCTTCCTTCTATTTTTAGTGCCCGGGACAGTCTCCAGCAAATTTCCACGCCGATGACCTAATACCTATTCTTGTGGCTGACATCCTGATTATTACTTTGGAAATCCATTACTATAGTTATACTATATATACCTCACGTGTATTCCAGTTTTTTTACCAAGTATTTTACCCTATATTCTCTTATTTTACAGTACATTCCCACAACGCCTCGTGCTTTAGGTAGTAATCCCATTAACCTTTTTTATACATATCCTTTGGTAAGACATCTTAACTCACTCCTTACTCCACCTCTGTGTTCAACTATCTTACTCTTTCCCCACTGGTCACATGATTCAACCTCTTCTGTCACTCATAATGTGGTTTAACTTTACTCCTTGCTTCTAGTCCTCTGCTGATCCTAAACTCTATTTTTTCTTTAGTACATTATCTCCTCTTGCTAACCATATTTTTTTCTCATCATAGATGTCGTTCCTTGATAAATGGCGTCCGCCGAAACGTTGACTTTACTGACATCAGTTTTCTCACCAGACATTACTTAACATCAGTCTCACCAAGTCCAAGAATTATCTATGTAAAGCACTTGTTGAGTATTGTTCATAATTGCTTTATCCCTATAAAATGAGAATGTTCTGCACCCTCATTGTAAATAACACTTTCTATAGCATGTGT
This sequence comes from Phyllomedusa bahiana, assembly GCA_025379985.1. NCBI lineage: Eukaryota > Metazoa > Chordata > Amphibia > Anura > Hylidae > Phyllomedusa > Phyllomedusa bahiana. Next base: position 3,092 of record JAODAL010084258.1, read on the forward strand.
ATCCAATGGTGGGCAGTGAGTTTACAATCTTGCCCAAGTAGCTGCTGACCTGCCCTCCTCAAATTGTTCATCCCCTCGCTATATATGGCTGCTGAGCCCATACCACATAGTAGATCTCTGGCTGAGGGACACCGATGGAGACAACTGAGCGGGTTGAGGACAGGTGAGGGCCGCTTGACCTGCTTCCGGTGCCATAGCAACCTAATGGTTGTGTCTGAGGTGTCCCACTGTACTCTTGCTGGGTTGTCATAATGTCATCTGGGAGGAAGAGGATGACTTAGTCAACCAATCAAAACCCTAGGGTATTCGAACAACAACAACGGCCGCTAGATGATCGCTGCAGTTGTGCCGATCACGAGATTGACCCCAGCTGCGAACGTCCCCTATGTCAGTCTGTCATAACCATGGCCTGTTGACCATGAATAGTTGTGTGCCACTAGCAACTCGCAGGGTGCAGAGCCTGCGACATCTCTGTCTGACATACAGTATTGTTCTAAAAAGTACGAGACACAGTCTTGAATGTGATGATATCATGAAAATATAGACAAAGTATACACCCTGTTTTTAGACGTCCAAATGAACCCAGTAACAAGCTTTGGTGTAACCTGTGATATAAATTGCGCTCCACAAATTGGCCAGGAAAAATTTACTTGTATTGGTGTCTTTAAAAACACTGTGTGTTATTACTAATGTAAAAAGCACAACATGCTAATAAAGCTCCGTGCACAATAATTAGGCTACAGAAAAATGTAATATATATTGGCGTTGAAAAAGCCGGTTTTATTTTTGTCAGCACACCAGCAAAGACATCGCTTAATTAACCCCTGAGGTAAATAGGCGCCAAAGAATTGAGCCGTCAACAACTAGTAGCGTTTGTACGTGTTACAATTGCTGTTTTCTACGGCCACACAACAAGAGATAAAAAGTTTTGAAAATTAAACCCTTTTGCTTGTGAATTGGGCCCTACGGGAAAAAATTATAAAAAATTTTTTTGGCGTTGAAAAAAAACGGTTTTTTTGTCAGCACGGCCAAAAAACCCAACGTTTAAATTAAACCCCCCCTGGATGTAAATTGCGCCAAAAAAATTTGAGCCGCACAAACATTTAGCTTTGTACGTGTTAAAATTTTCGTGTTTTCTACGCCACAAAAAACAAGAGAAACAGTTGAAAATTAACCTTTGTTTGGGAAATTTGGGCACGGGAAAAATTTATATATTTTGGTGTTAAAAAAAAGGGTTAATTTTTTTTCCAGCACCCCAGAAAAACAATGCTTAATTAACCCCCGGGATAAAATTTTCCCAAAGAATTGGGGCCGAAACAAACTAGTAGCTTTGTAGCGTGTTACAATTGCGTGTTTTCAAACCCACACAAACAAGAGAAAACAGTTTGAAATTTAAACCCTTTTGGGCTTGTGATTTTGGGGCTACGGGAAAAAATTTATATATTTTTGGGCGTTGAAAAAGACGGTTTCTTGGGGTCGTAAACCACAAAACAACGTTTAAAATTAAACCCCTGGTTTAAAATTTGGGCGCCAAAAAATTTTGACCCCCAAAAAAATAGAAAATTTGTAGTTTTTTAAAAATTTCTTTTTTTTTACGCCACACAACAAAAAGTTTACATTTGAAATTTTAACCCTTTTTGCTTGTAAAAGGTTAGGCTACAGGAAAAATTTATATTTTTTGGGCGTTGAAAAAGCGGTTTCTTGGGGTCAGCACACCAGCAAAACAACGCTTAATTAACCCCTGGATGAAAATTGCGCAATAGAATTGAGCACCCCAAAAATGAAGTGGTATTGTATTGTAAAAACGCTGTTTCTTTAAATGAATACAACAGGAACTGGCTTAAAACCCACTTGGATATTGAATGTATATGCAGCTCCAGTGGACGCACACTGGTTTTCCAGAACCCCAATACCCCAAAAAATTAGAAATAGAACATTAAGAGAACAGTCTCTGAGACAAGCTGAGACACCCCACAGAAATTGCTACATAAAAATCAATTCTTCAGTAAGAGTTTAATCAGCCGCGGCAGAAACCTTCCCTAATCATACAGTGAGAGGAGTTGAGCTCCCGCGTCGCGCCCGGACTTATATAGCGCGGTGACGTCACAGAATCCCGCCGGTCTCTGTTTGGCTTCATCTCTGCACATGTCATGCAGGCTATGTCCTTCTTCCTCCCAGAGTGCTTTGCCCCATGTAGCGCCATGTGCTCGCGGGCCATTTTATCAATCAAAAGCACCCCCAAACTTCGTCACCAAGTACCCAAAGTTCGACTTCGTTCCGAACCGAAGTTTTCCTGAAATTCTAAATGAATTCCCACTTCGTTAGAATCGATTCGCCCATCTCTAATTATCATATATTATATAAGTCTAGATTAAAATTTAAGTTTTAAAATGTCCTTTCCCACACATTACATTGTAGTTTTTGGGAGTTTTAATAACCTGTCCTCAGCTTAGACATCATAAAACTAGATAAGACAGGCAGAAGCTGCTCTGAATTTATCAGAGGGGGTACATACCGTAAATAAATTTGGCACATCTTACTAAAAATTGTTAAACACTTTTCCTTATGTTACCACTAAGTTTTGCTGACTTTATACCAATATTTTGTGGGAAAATAATTATGCATGCTAATAAAAAATGGAGTGCAATTTTTCAACTTCTTTAATCATTCCTTCTTTTCTGGACATGGTCTAAGGAAGAGTTAAAATGTTCAAAACACAAAATAAGTTTGTTGTATAGCCCTTATTTTTATTATTATATTATATTATTATTATTATTATTATTAGATGTATTTTTGTATAGCTTATGTATATTTATTTGATATATGGGTTTATTAATTTTCCTCACTGTGTGTATTTTTTCTAAAATTGAAGGCAGGGATGATTTTTACCCTCTGGCAGTGTACATCAGACCTAACTATAGGGTTAATTTTTGGTCTACATAAAAATAAAAATAAAAAAGAATGTTCCTACTGTTTCCTGTAATGAGTCACTTTTTCTTTTTTAATACTTTATGATGTCAAAGAAAGCATCACCTAATAAATAAGAAAACAAATAATGGTGGTTAGCTCTTGAAACCATACATTTAATCAAGAGGCACAACCATTTCATTAAAAAGGATTAGTAGATTTGAGTTATCATGCACATAATTCCACTTATGAATGATCAGAAGGCAGTAATACAAAGATTGCTAATTTATAAATCAGATGGTAGTTTCTAATCAAAGTAAAGTGGATACGCTACAACATCAAATCTCAAATTGCCCATTAAATTGCAAGCACACAAATGTCCAAATTGTCTAGAAAATGCCAGGAATCACTAATTTTTAACCATGGTAGAATCAAAATGCAGGTGTTAGATAATTTGCCTACATTTTTTTCCTTTTTTATTAAGCCAATTATTTTTTGCTTGTAAAGTATCCATGTATGTACTATTTATAAGCTAGGGGACAGCTGACTGTAGTTTTGTGTTAAAACGTATTTACTCAATATACAACTCTTTTTTTTAACTTGGAAAATTAAAAAAAAAAAACAGAAAAATTGTTTAAGCTAACCCCATTGGCTATTTAAAAGCACCACAAGAGGGATTATATGACCTAACCTTCACTCAGTTTGGGGGAATTTTTAGTCTCAAAACTATTAGGTGGAAATGTATGAAAGCAGTCTATATCTAAGACTTTATTTGTTGCCCAAAGCAACCAATCAAAGCTCTCCTTTCATTTTTTCAGAGCACTATATGAAAAAAGGGGAGCTGTGATTGGTTGCTATGGGCAACAAAGAAAGTCTTAGACTTTGACAGTTTTTTATACAAGGTCCTTAGTTACAGGGATGTTTTTTTTAAAGCAGCAATCTTCATCAAGGCTGACACGGGCCCCCACCTCTGCTCCTAGTGGCCTGACTCTCCACATTCCATATGTATACAGAAGAAGGCTCAGTAGTAGCCCTGAAGAAAGCTCAGTGGTAGTCAAACATCTACTAGTCTTGCTATGCCTAGATCTAGTCTGAAAATTTCTATATGTTGAAACAAATTTAACTATTGGAGAATCACATTGCAGAACTATTGCTTTGATTAAATAAAAACGTATGCATGTTTTGAAATATATACCATAAGAGTGTTATGGTTTACCATACTGTATGTGTCATGTCAGAGGAGGTGAAGTGGGCCCTGACTGCAACCCAGCCCACAAACCCTGCCTACTTGGCCTGGTGCCCTAGATGGCAGACCCCAACTGGGAGGCATACCCTACTCTACTAAGTGCATGGCTGTCAGGAGAAATCAAGGTCGATCAGTCCGGATAAGCAACAATACGGGTATGTCAGGCCAAGAATCAGAAGAAATACCAAGAAACAAGCCACGGGTCAAAACACCATCAGGAACGAGGTACAGAATCAGGAAGCAAGCCAAAGTCACGAACATGAGCCGAGGTCAGGAAACAATAAGAAACAAACAATACAGAGAGCAGGTGAAAGAGCAGCTAGAACCTTTCACAGGCAGAGACATGAAGTTCTGAGGTGGTTTAAACGGTGTGCTCGGATACTGCCCCAGCAGTCGCTTGGTGCAGTCTTAGGGCCCTCCTATTGGCATGAGTGACACACTCGCTGTTGTGAGTAGAAGTAGAGCTGTCAGTTCTAGGCTCATCAGCAAAGCTTTTCCCAGGGTGTGGAGACAGGCTAGGTGAATTAACCCCAGCAGAGCATTGCACCTTAGAAGCAGGGAACTGACCAGGTACATGAGTCATGACACTATAGTTATGGATTGAACACAAGACAAGAAGATTTTGCTTCCTCAACACTTTTCAGTGTATTTTATGTAATTTATGCTGCTCATCACAAAAATCACCTTGACGTTCTCCTACCATGTACCATTTTTCTGAGATCTTCTGTTTGAGCATCTTTTTTTCAGATTTTCAGGCTGTGCATGCAATGTCCACAATATATATGCTGTTATATAATTTATAGACAAGCAAAGGAATGATTTCCTTCAGCGGAATTGTTACAGAATAGGCACAACTAGACATGTCTGGATCTGATATAGATAAAATGTCTTGTCAGTGTCAGAAAAGTCACAATACCTTGTGTTACATTTGTGGAAAGTACACACTTAAAGGGGGTTTCTCCAAAATTGATTGGGTTTTTTTTTAAAGTCTTTAAAAAACAAGCAGTTTTTGCAATATATTTTCATTAAAAATTTTGCCTACTGATTTGACTAGCCCGTTTATTATACATCGCTTCTCAATCTCTATATCTGACCTTTGACCCTTTCTTTACTGGCGGGCAGTCTGAATGACTCATCACCTTTGAAGACAGGGCGACAGAGACCCCCTCCGCACAGAATGTTTTGTAGGGGGGGGGGAGGGGGGGAGGCCCTTTCCCTGTGCCCATGCTGTTTGGGATAACCCCTTGGGCCTGCTTCCTCCTCTCTTACACAGATAAGTAAGCATAAACCCTGTCTGTTACTTAATCATGATATGTCTTGGAACTGTGACATACTAATATTTAACAGTCAGGGGGCTTTTGGAAAACTTTAGTTCCCTGTTTAGGCACCCCAGTAAAAAACCACCCCTTGTTTTGGAGATGTGGGACTGAACAAGCAGGGGAATGGGAACACTGCACCCCCTTGCCTATTACAACAGTCAAAAATTCCTCTTACCCCAGATCACCCCCTCTCCTGTAACAGACCTAGGCAGGCACCACAGGGTGAACTCGAGAGCAAACCCCCTCCCCCCCCTGTTAAAATTACGTAGCTGCCGGTGGATGGGGGGGGGGAGGGAGCAGAACAGACAGCCCAAAAACACCCCCTCCAATTCAACTTACCAGGGACATGACGGGCTAAAAAGCTCGTAATGAGACAACTCCTTTAAGTTTCATCATCACAGCTCTCATAATGAAAGCCTATGAGCTCTGCTTTGGATGCAAGATTGGTGATCAAGACAAATCTTGGGCTCCTCACATCTGTTGTGCAAGAAGTGCTGTCGATCTGGGAGGTAATCACATGTCAATGCCATTTGCTGTCCCAATGATATGGCAGGAACAGAAGGATCATGTGACCGACTGTTACTTCTGTCTAACCAATGTCTCTGGTTTCTCTGCTAAGAATAAGAAATCCATTGATATCCCAATCTGCCTTCAGCTATGAGACCAGTGCCACATGATGACACTCTTCCAGTACCAAAGCTACCATGGAGCTCAGAGGAGGCAGCTGATGAAGATGCTGCAGTCCATTGGTCAGAGATGGAGAACAATGCTGATTCAGACTTTGAGCCTTGTATGTCTGGTGAGCCTCATCCTAACACAGCCAGAAGTGAATGACTTGGTTCAGGACTTATATTTGTCAAACATAAATGCAGAGTAACTGGCTTTAAGACTTCAAGGATGGCATTTGCTGTCACCTGGTACAAAGGTTAATGTTTTTCGAAACAGCCAAAATGACTTTACGCATTTTTTTGAGCAGGTTCACAACCTGTGCTTCTGCACCGATGTGGATGAATTGTTTGCAGCTTTTAGTTGTGAGCATAAGCCAAAACAGTGGTGTCTTTTTATTGACTCATCAGTGTTAAGACCCAAGGCTGTCTTGTTTCACAATGATAATGTTCATCCTTTAATACCTGTTGACTTTGCTGCACGCATGAAAAATATAAGAGCATGGACATTTTGTTGAAACACATCAAGTACAGCAACTACAACTTTGGAGATTTAAAAGTAGTGGTAGTGATATTGCTACTTGGATTGCAGCTTGGATATACTAAGTACTGCTGTTTCATTTGCAAATGGAACAGCCATGCTTAGCAATCACATTACAGTAGAAGGGCGTGGGCATGTTTGGTCCACAAATCTGACACATCATGAATGACAAGCACTTCAAAGAGTTGATGGTAGGGCCTGGGAAAAATGCTTGGAAATCATTCAAGGATGTTTGTGAGAATCTCCTTGGCAACTATCGAGCAACAGACTACATCAAATTGGTTGGCAATCTTCTAGAAGCTTACAACTTAAGCTTAAGTGCAACATGTCATTGAAAATTCATTTTTTGCATTCACATTTAGAATTCTTCACTGCAAATGTTGGTGCAGTCAGTGACAAACATGGCGAACGTTGTCACCAAGATATTATCATGATGGAAAAGCGTGATCAAGACTAGTGCTGAGCGATTATTATCAACAAAGTTGAAATCGGCAAGGTTTTTATGGTGATCGAAATTTTCAGATCATGCGATAATTAAGGTTTTAAAAATTTTGCAATCTATTAAGATCGCCCATTTTTGGGGCTTCCCGTCATTTTGGGGCCAGCAAATCAGATTACAGAATAGGGGGGGGAATGTGTGGGCGACGCATGACTGGGATGTGTATGGTTTTCGATTGGCTGGAAAAAACAAAGACCTGTTTAACATAGAACAGCCTTCCGTTCAGTTAGTGTCTTCAGAGTCTATAGGAATAAACTTCGCTCTGCTGTGGCCAAAAGCTCCCCGGGAAAATTTTCATTTTTGCACAGAGAAACCCTACATTAGCGTGATCCTTCCAATTTTTTTTAGATTAGAGATTTGGAATTTATGTAGTTAGCTAGAAAATTTTTAAAACAGAATCTAACCCCCTGTAAAGTCAAGAGGGGGGCGGCGGGGGGAAAAAAGACAAGCTCTATCTATAAAGAAACTGGGTAAAGTTCACCAAGACTTAAGTAACATTGCACTGCAATATCTTTATTATTAACGTTTGCAAATTTAAATATTTCCGGATATTGGCACCCGACTTATATTTGGATACACATCATTTTTTAGTAAAATGCTCCTTTGTTTGCTGCAAAACTCCACTTTTATTTTCATATAATTTCAGATAGGTGTTCATTTTTAATTTTACCCATTCCACCTTGTTGATATTTTCCACCTTGCAGTTAAATTAC
>JAODAL010084259.1:0-10980 GCA_025379985.1 Phyllomedusa bahiana
TCCACTGTTTACCTACCCCCTCTGGTCAAACAGTCTTACCACAAAAAAACCCCCCAATTCTGTAGGATTTAACCAACCGGATCTTGCAACCGATGGATTTTTGGGGTGGGCCTTTTCCAAATTTGGGCAAAGCAGGTTCTTGTGCTTACCCAACAGCAGGCTGAAATGGCAACTGCATCCCTTGTTGTCTCTGTCCAGCATCACTGGTTCCCAGAGAACATAAAATGCTACTCCCCAGGGCCATCTTAACAGCATTATGGGCCCCTGGGCAAGCTTACACTGGCCCCCCCAACCAGACCACCACCTCCTAATTTAAATAAAAGCAAGTAGCCAGGCCTGGGGACACAGGATGGCGGCCCACATATGGGGGGGCTATATGGGTCAGGACAGCCACCTGGCCCCCAGGCCAGACTACCCAGCAATTTATAGACTTAGGCTGCTGTGTGGAGGGGCCAAGCACAGGATGGCGTCTATGACCCATATACCCCCCATCAGTGGTCAGCCATCCTTTTCCCCCAGGCCACCCACCAGCAATTTAAAAACTTAGGACTGCTGCGTGGACTCCTGGGGCCCCATTAATCATAAACTTTTTGCTTTTGGTCACCAGGCACCTGACCCTGTCCGTCCCCCGAGCCCTCTAATCTCTAGGCCGGGGGCCCAAAATAAAATAAGGGACCTGGGACAGTGACACGGCAGATGCCTGGCGACCACAACGGGTTACAAAAGTCATTCACGTTTCCACCTTTTTCCAGTCACGGACAAGGCAAACAGGGGGACAAAAAATACATGGCATACAGGGGGGACAGGACATTAAGTCACGTCCCCCAACTGGGGGCATAACTCGTAGCTGGGCCCGGTGCCCGTCCTGCAGCTGGTTGGGGCTCGGGTGTTGTGAAAGGGGGGACCTTTTTTAAAAAAATTTTTCCCAAGGGGGCCGGGCCCCGTGCGCCGCACTGCCCCACCAAAACTACATTTTCCCAGGCCCAGCGGGGAGGAGAAGACTGCCCGCCCCGTGGGGGGGACTGCGCCTGATTGAAGCCGCCCTGCACTTTTCAGTTCACAGCCAGGCTGGGGGGGCGCCCCTACTTTTACGCGGCCACCCTGCCGGGCTTAAAAGAAAAATGCAGCGGGCATACAACGAACTGGGGCCGTGCCAATGGCCCCTGCCAAAAGCCGCGCCTGCCTTTACTGTTCAAAGACAGGGAGGCGGGGCTGCATGAAAAGGGGGTCCGCCCCCGCCTCGCGTAAAGTAAAGCGAAGAGCGCGCATAAAAAGGGGCCCCCCTGCTGCTCTCCCCCCGCACCCCACCACCCTCCCTTTGCAGCCGGGACAAGAATAACGCAGGCAGGGGGGAAAACGTGCCCGGGGGGCTGGGATGAAACCATTGACAGGCAGCACGCCCCGGCCCCCAACGGGCCCCCCTGATCTTGGGGCCCCCCGGGGACTGACCTACCTGGGCCCCAAGGAAAGACGGCCCTGCTACTCCCATATCATTTCTTGGGAGATTGTGAGAAATTGAGACATTCCAGGAGTCGTGACTGCTTTATTTTCCGGTGTATCCCCCAACCCCAACAAATGGGGGGGATTTGTCTCCTTTTGCAGGAAGATCCCCAAGAATGGGCCCTTAAACTTCCTCCAGATGCTGCAGAGTGTTTTTCCTTGGAAAGATTCTTTCAGTCACTATGGGCTATCTAATCTGAAACGGTTCACATATCAGAAGAGTATTGCACAGAGTTCTGCAAGTGGTATGTGACGGCGGGATGGCGTGACCCGGCGTTAAAGGCGATATTCAGACAGGGCCTATCGGATGCCCTTAAGGACATCTGGGTCAGCCATCCCAATCGTAGCACCTTAGAACAGGCTATGGCTGTGATCACCCCTTTGTGTCTTCTCTGTCACCTTTGTCTCCGCTAAAAAGAAAATCTGTCTCTCCTCCTTCTACTTCTGGAGACGAGTCAATGCAGCTGGGACAGCCATGGATGCTAAGGCTTAGAGGGAATACCGGCTTGAAAACGTAGAACTGCAGAAAACCAGGTTCCTTCCTACAGAATTGTCCCCTTTAGAACCAGTCCTCTGCCAAAAAACTCCAGTGCCTGAGTGGTAGTCAAGGGAACCGCTCAGGAAATCAGGTATGTTCTGGACCTATTTCCAAAGTATTATTGCCTTTTTCTTTATTTTTTGGGCATATGTTTCAGGGCAGGTCCAGAGACTCTGGAACAGTTGATAACTTTGTTTCAGCCTTGGGTCTGTATTTGGTGGAGCTGGCCTATCCTTCCCTATTACTGGAGCGGATTTTACCCTATTGGCAGTTTGAAGGATCCGTTTTAAAACCCCTCAGGTATATTTGCATGTTGGTTCTTTTCATACTGGCATTGTGACATTTTGTTTCATTTTGGGTCTCCCTTGGCTGGGTATTCATAACCTTATCTTTGACTGGAACAGAGGATAATTGATAAAATGGGGGCCTCAATGCAACTCCCACTGTATTTCTTTACATTTATCTCATGTTAAGTGAATGAAGTGACCTGTCTGAGTACATCTCTAATTTTGTCGATGCCTTTGACAAAAAATCTGCTGATTTGCTAACCGCCCCATAGACCTTACAACTGCAGTATTGAACTCCTCCCTGGGTCTAAACACCATAAAGGAAGGATCTTCAATCTATCTGCTCCTGACCATGAGGCAATAAAGGAATCTCCAAAAGGGGCACATCCATCCTTCTAATTCCCTCATGGGAGCAGGAGAGGTGGGGTTTGTGGAGAAAAAAGATGGTGGGCTCAAACCCTGTATAGACTATCGGGAGCTTAACAACATTATAGTCAAACACCAGAACCTCCTTCCCTTGATTCCTGATCTGTTCAATCAGATTTTAGGTGCCCGCTGCTTCTCTAAGATCGATCTCTGCAGGGCCTACAATCTGATTTGGATCAGGAAGGGGGATGAGTGGAAGACTGCATTTAACACCCCAAAGAGACATTTTGAATACTTTGTGTGAGACAGTGACAGGCGGAGTTGTGGAGGAAAGATATATTTGTCCTAGACTGCTCTTCTATGCGGCTTTGGGGAGTATGTGGACGGATGCATGTCACCGAGAGGCCTGGTCTCAGTGAAGGAAGGCCGACAGTTTGTGTGTCAGTAACAATATGTTACTGACACGTTTTAGTATAAGCAGTTCCAATCCTCTTTGTCCAGTTCGGCTTTTCCTGGAGAGTTCAAAGAGAAGGGTGAGTGGTCACTCCCAAGTACCAGGTGAAGCTTGTGTCAGGCCTATATAGCCTGGGTCTGCTGGCCTGTGTCTGGGTTCTGCTGTATGCTCTGTGCCTCAGAGCATACACCATGTTTAGTACGTGCTCAGCTGAGCAGGTCTTTATTTTCTGTTAGCCTGAAGTTAAGGCTTGTTTTGTTTTCCATTTTGCACATGCTAAAATAAACCCAGGCAATGCTTGGACTTGAACTTAAAGTTCTCTGTGTCTCTGTCCGCTGAAGCCCATGCTGCCTACTTGTTGCTGGTCCGCCTCACACTTGTTATGCCCTTCAGATTGTATAGCACAACTGCAGTCTTCCAACAGTTCACTAATGACAATTTCCGTGATCAACAGGGCCTGTACATAGTGGTTTATCTTGACGATATTTTTATATTTTCTCTGGATTGGGCCACTCATTTTCAGCACGTCAGAAAATTACTTTGCGGATTACATCAAAATCAATTGTTTGCTAAGTTGTCAAAATGCCTGTTGTGGGTGCTAAGGGTCGTCTTTTTGGGATACATTACCAGGCTTCTGTGCCATCCTCTGCCTGTAAAGTATGGCGGAGGATCGTCTGTTGACCATGATTTTATGCTTTATTGAATTGTGTTTTGCACTAGTCTGCATACTGCTCTATCTTACTCATTGCTGTTTTAATTAAATTCCACTACACCCATCTATTTCTCTTGCTGTTTTTGTCGTAGGCCACAGACAATTAATGCTAGTTGTGATTGAAAATTCTTCCACCAGTTGCATTCCTTTCTTACCAGTCTATGTGATCTGTGTGGTCTGGGTGTCTGAGTGTCGGTCCAAGTAACTCACTGCCACAAATGGTTGTTTATTAATTGAACAAGTTAAAAATAACTTTAAAAAAGCCTGGATTCTAGAAAAATATAATATTACAGGTTATATATACTGAATTATCTAGATGGAATGTTGAAAAAACAAACTTATTCTGGTTGACCTATTTGGAGCCAGAAAATAATTTCCTTTTATTACCCATAAATTGGTGTTCTCCATACTGAGATATCATTCTCTAGATGAAAATGCCAGGGATATAGGTTGTACTAGGTCTTATGCCTTTTTTCAATCTTCTCAACTATGTAGCTATGGTATGTATCTATATACAGACGTACTTTGCCATTCACAGAGATGAGATATTGGATCATTTCCCATAATAAATAAATGACAAAGTCTAAGATTGTTTAACTTTTTTTTTGTTTGATTTTGTTCTCTTTATCCGCTTTGAGGACTTGTGTGAAAATCTGATGTGATTTTAGGACAAATTTGTGCAGAAATCTAAACAATTCTGAAGGGTTCACAAACTTTCGTGCACATGGTCATCTCTAATAAACTGTTGATTGCATGACTTAGCTCTGTATCCTTTACATGTTGATGCGTTTTTGAAATCTCCATGAATATAGGTTTTTATAGGTTTTTATGTGTTTGATGTATGTACTGTATTTAAATTTGTGTGCTTTACTAAAATTTAAACATGCTGTTACTTTAACTGTGTTTGCTCTGTCTCTATATATTGGTTAGAGAGGGGAATCGATTCTAAAAAAGGGGGAATTCGTTTAAATTTCGGGAAAATTTTGGGTTCTAAACGAAGTCAAAGTTTGGGTCTTCGGGGGAACAAGTGTGCTTTGTTTGAAAAATGGCTGCACACAGGCCTACAGGGGGCAAAGCCCGGGGAAGAAGGGCAAGCCTGCATGACATGTAGATAAACCCAAATCAAGACCGGCCGATTCTGTGCGCACCGCACATATAAGTCCGGGCGCGACGCGGGAGCTCAACCCTCCACTATACTGACAGGAAGTGCCCCGCGCTGATTGTATGCTCTAGAAAAAAGATTTTTATACACGATTTTTGTGGGGGTTTCAGCTTGTCTCAGAGACTGTTCTCTTAATGTTCTTTTTCTGTTTTTTTTGGGTATTGATCTAAATCCAGGTGCGTCCACTGCAGCTGCATATACATTTTTTTTTCTGGGTGCTGACCCAAGAACCTATTTTCAACGCCAAAATAATCATTTTTTGCAAAATTAAAGGTAATTAAATTTTTTATCTCTTTGGGGCTAAAAACTGCAATTGAAACACCCCCAACAAAGCACTAGGGGTGGTGGCCCAATTTTTTTTTTTTTGCGAAAAAAATTTACAAGGGGGGTTTAATTTTTAATTTTTTTTTGGCTGGGGGTGGTACCCAAGAAACCGTCTTTCAACCCAAAATATTACATTTTTCCTGTACAAATTTTCACAAGCAAAGGGAAAAATTACAATTTTACTTTTTTTGTGGCGTAAAAACACCTTTTGAACACGCTACAAGCTACTAGTTTGTGGGGGCCCCAATGTTTGGCGCAATTTACATCCGGGGTTAAAAAGCTTGTTTTGCTGGTGTCTGACCCCAAAAACCGAATTTTCAACGCCAAAATAAATAATTTTCCTGTAGCAAAATTTCCAAGCGAAGGTTTTAATTTACAATTTTATCTCTTTTTTGTGGGGCTAAAAACCGAAATTGAACCGCTAAAAAGCACATTTTGGGGCTCAATTTTTTTTTGGAAATTTACATCCAGGGTTTAATTAAGCTTTCTCATTTTGTACTCATAAAAGAAACTTTTTTTTCCCCGCCACGAAAAAAATTCAAAACCAAGGAAATTTAAAACCCGTTTGTGCTTTTAAATTCAGTAAAATACACAGATTTTTAAACGCACATACAAGTCCTTTTTTTCCTGCCATTTGGGAGCGTTTTTATTCCAAGGGTACCCAACTTCAAAAGGGTTCATTTGGCGTCAAATCAGGGGTTAATTTTAATCATATACAATATTTTATCAAACAGTGTCGACATTTTAGAACAAACATTCAACAGAGAGGTGAGGCTCTTCCCCGGAGGGGGCAGAGGCACAAACACCCTGAGCAGTGGCACACAAGGGGAGCGCACAGGGTCACTCGTGGGGCCCACAACTGCCGCTGTCATCTAGCGGCCGTGTACGACTAAAACCCCAATGGTTCTTAAAGGTTGACTAGGTAAAACCACTTTCCCCCAATGAATCTGACAACCCCAGCCAAAGTCGGGGGGAAGCAACAAAACCCTTATTTGGCAGGGCCCGGGGCGGGTCAGCGGCCCTCACCTGTCCTCAACCCGCCTCGCCCCACCCGGGTTCCCTCAGCCAAGATCTACTTTTGGGGGTCGGGGCTCAGCGGCACTATATAGCGGGGATGAACAATTTGAGGAGGGCTCACACTATTTTGGCACAAAGAAAGGGGGCCAATTCCCCTCTTCTTGCAGTAGGCGGCAAAGTATAGATGTTGAGGTGGCATGGGGGGTCATGTTGTAGGGTCAGCCCTGAAACCCAAAACCCTTTGAAGGACAGAGTGACGATAAAAACCCCCAAAAATAAAGAGTAGCCACCGCACTTGGGAGCCGGTAGGCAAGGGCTTCATCATCGCAGGAAAGGGGGTCAGCTTGCGCGTCAGGCACGGCGCAGCCACAATGGGTCGTGGGCCGTGATCACGGGATACACGTGTAGGTCACCAAGCGGCCACGGGGTAAAAAACCCGTTTCGCAGGTCCAAAAATAGCGGCACAGGGCTCAGCGGGGAGGGGCGGCAGTAGTCACTCAGTGCGGAGTGGGGCGTAAAATTATTCGCGGTGTGCATTTCTTTGCTAAACCCCGGGAGGACTAAATGGGAAATGTAGAACTGTAAGCAAAAAAGGAAGCGGGGTCGGGGACAACTTGGCACCAGGGCCCCTGCGCAACACATCGTGTCACCATCCGGTGGCCTGGGAGAAACTGGCTCAGAGGGGGGTCCACCGCCCAGCAACAGCAGCACGCAGCGCCCTGGCCCACCATCCATTTCCCGCCAGTCAAGGCTCCACACCTCTGCAAAGGGAGCTGTTTTTTTTGACATCATCCCCGTCCAATCTCCTGCTCCTCGCTACCATGGGCCAGCAGTCTTTTCAGCGAGGCATTGCAAAGAGACAACATATGCCCCAAACCATTCAAAGGTGCACAGCTACCGTGCCCCTGTCCAAAGTTTTTGGACTGCGCCCCCCTTTTCCCAAAATGTGGACCTGCCCATTCAAGAACAATGATTGTCCCACCGAGAGGGAGAGTTCCAAGCTGAATTTCTTTCCCAAAAAAGGCATTACCACATTTCAAAATATGTAAACAGAAGGTGGGCCAGCCCCTTAAGCTTATGTTTGTTCCAAGGGTGCAGGAGCGCGGACGTCTGAGCGTAACACGGTCAGGGCCAGTACAGCCCTTTACGCCCCTGGGTTAATGTGCTCCGGCCCACCACCAACAACTTGACAGAGACCCGCTTTCTCCCCACTTTGTCAAACTGCGCCCCCCGGCCAAATCCGCCTCCTCCCCCCAACACCACCCCACTCAGCCCCACAAGTACTCTCCACATCCACATGTTAGGGGACAGCGGGGTTACGCAGTTCTACACCGCTTGCCCCGCAAAAGAAGTCCCAGGGGGGGAACTGCTCCGCGCCCTCAGCAAGAAATCGATTGTGGGTTTCTCCGCGCCCAATGCAAATCGGAACCATGGTGACGACAATGGGAGGAACAGGTGTCCGCGCTGCACCGGGGAGGGGTGGTCCAGGCCCTCAGGCGCACGTGTTTAATCGTTGTGAAAAGGTTTCCCGAAGTCTTCCACCCTCTTCAAACATTCTGAAAATGCCAAAACTGTGCAACACTTTATCCTTCGTACAAAAACCGAAAACCCTCCAGTTTGCAGCGTCAGAACGCCCCCCCAACACACACGAAAGCAGTTTCCACCGTTGGAATTCCACCCGCACTTTGGACCACCTGTATAACAGAAAAGGCCCTTAACAATTTTTTGATGACCAGGGAGACAGAAGTACTCCCCCGTGAACTTTGATGTCACCATTTGGAGCTCATGCGGACACCTGCCGTTGTTGAGGCCATTCAGGAGGCCCCGTTTTTTTTTGTCAGTCCAAACTACGGATGAAAACGCATTCCACGCTTTTATGTCCGGAACAGATGCTGAAAAATCTGTCTGGGCAGGGGACTGGAGACGTGGCGCTACATCTCGTGGCCCCATGGTCCGGCGGGACTGAAATGGAGGAGGAGAAAAATTGAGCAGAAAACATTGCTGGGGAAAAAGTGGGTTTTCTACCCCGGTGACAAAAAGGAGGGGCAGGGGCAGCGGGGAGTGGGTTGGGGATGAAAGAGAGGCAGATGAACCCCCAACACCGTGGGAGTATACATGGAAATGGAGGGAGGGAGCCCCCGGAGTCACTTGTGCTGATGGCCCCCCACATGCTTATTTCCTGGCTATGACGCCGAACAGTCCATCCGGGAAGGGGTGACTTCTGCCTCCACCCCATTGGACCCCGCACCGGTCCCAAAAAGGGGCCTTTTTCCCACTATGAAGGGAGGGCAACTCAAAACTATAGGAAATCCCCCGTTCATTGGCCGCTCCTATTTCGGCATCGTCCCTCCCTGACAGTCTGACCGGGGGTTCCTCACGCCACAAAATTTTGCCGCGGGTCTGGGGGAAAAGGCGAGGGGGAGGGGCAGTACCACTCCACAGCAGTAAACCCAACTGGTACTGAAGAGCAGCTTCCCTTTAACGCCAGTGAGAAAGGGAGTTGAAAGCAGCAGCAGCAGGGCCTGGACATCCCCGAACAACAGGGGGGGGCCTACTGGACAGCACTCTGCCCCCCCAGTTAAAGATCCGCTGGGCCTGGGGGAGCCAAATGGGTGTGTGCCGCAACTTCCGGTTTTCAGTAGAGAAGCTTCCTGCCCCGGGCCCGAGTGTGACATCAAGCGGGTGTTCAGTGCGGCGGGGCCTCGTTACCCCAAGGAGAACCCGCTTTCCAGGAAATGTGAAAAACGACCCTTTGTCAAGATGAACACTGACGACCAGATTTTCCCCACACCAATGCCTTAGGCTCAACAACATCAGCCTGACCCTCACCCAAACTGTAGAAATGATTTTGGGTTTTTAACTACCCCCCAGCCACTATTTTGATGCCGCCACCCCCTATGCCACACACTGCTGACGTTTTTTCCAAAATGCCACCACCATCTTACCCGGACGGGATTTTCCACCCACCCCACACTTGTCATTGGCCACGCTGCCTCATTTCGCTGCGTGGCTGCTGCCGTGACCTCCCCAAAAGGTCATTGCCCCCCTCTGTGGCCTACTCCGTTTTTTCCCCCCCAAAGTCATTGTGCCACTGCCTGACCTCATTCTGCGCGGCTGCTGCCCGGGCCTCCACACGTTCATGTCCCACTCGTGGCCTCCCGTTTTTGCCCCCCCAGAATGTCTTTTTGCCATTCTGACCTCATGCTGCTGCTGTGGCGCTGCGTGACCACACACTGTGTCTTTTTGCCACTGTCTTTACCTCATCTGCTGCGGGGGCTGCTGCCTTACCTCCACACTGGTCATTTGCCACGTCTGACCTCATGCTGCTGCTGTGGCGCTGCCGGCCTACACATGTCATTTTGCCACGTCTGACCTCAGCTGCGCTGTGGGTGCGCCGTACCCCACACTTGTCATTGGCCCCTGCTGACCTCATGCTTTGCTGTGGCTGCGCCTGACTCCACACTTGTTCATTTGTCCACTGTCTGACCTCATGCGCTGCTGTTTGCTGCTGCCGGGCCTCCCCACGTCATTTTCCACTGTCGACCCATGCGCGCTTTTGGCTGCTGTGGCCTCCACACTGTGTCATTGTGCCACTGTCTGACCTCATGCTGCTGCTGTGGCTGCTGCCGGACCTCCACATGTGTATGTGCCACTCTGACCTCATGCGCTGCTGTGGCTGCGCCGGCCTACACACTGTGCTTTTCCCACCCGTCCTACCCTGTTTTTCCCCCTCCAGAATGTTTTGTGCCACTGCCTGACCTCATGCGCTGCTGCGTGACCTACCACTGGTCATTGGCCACTGTCTACCTATGCGCTGTTTGGGGGTCTGCCGGACCTCCACACGTGTCATTGGCCCCCTCTGACCCCCATGCTGCGCTGGGCTGCTGCTGTGACCTACACACCTGTCATTTTTCCCCTGTCGACCTCAGCGTGCTGTGGCTGATGCCGGAGCTACAACTCTGTCATTGTCCACTGTCTACCTCAGCTGCTGCTGCCGTACCTCCACACTTGTCATTGTGCACTCTGTGACCTATTCCTGTTTTTGCCACCTCCAGAAAGTCTTTGCCATTGTCTGACCTCATGCGCTGTGGCTAGGCCGTCCCTCCACACTCTGTCACTAATGTTGCCACCTGAGCTCTCAGCTTTTTTTTTTCCAGCTTTCTCGGGATGACTTATCGGCAAAATTTCCCCTTCAGTTTTTTGGGGCATTTGCCCTCTTAAGTGCCCAGGGAATTTTATAGGAAGCGATTCTAAGAGTGACGGCAGTCTGCGTGTAAAACTAAAACACAACATTGTATGAAGACCAAACCAAGCCCCTCTCATATTTAAGCATGGCACAAGTTCTACAGCACCCCCAGGCCTGTGCAGCCTGGGAAAAAGCTTTTTTTAACTATTTGTGCCGAAGTAATTCGGAACGAAGTTTTTTTTGCCGGAAATTTGGGGAAGTGAACGAAACGAATTTCGGAAAATTCACCCATCTCTAATATTGGTCTTTAATAATCAACTCCCCAGTGTAACATAGAGTTGTTCCTGCTAGACTCACAGTCCACAGCCACATAGAATGCTGCATAGGAATGCACAGCATGGAATGGGGTAAGGAGCCAAAACCCCCCACTGTCC
>JAODAL010084260.1:0-10980 GCA_025379985.1 Phyllomedusa bahiana
CTTTTACATAAAAATTTTAACCATAGAACTAGTGATCATAACATATAATAAGTACAGGGTTATACTTCATATAGTATACCATCAGTGCTAGTGATTATACAGATATAGTACAGGTGTTTTAAACATTTCATAAAGTATAACCATCAGTACTAGTTGGAGCATACCACATATAATACAGTACAGGTGTATTACACTTCATATAGTATACCATCAGTACTAGTGATCATACAGATATAGTACAGGTGTATTACACTTCATATACAAACTAATAAGGATGTCAGCTCACCTTGATTGCAGAAAGTGCACCTGGTCAGTCCCGTGATTGCCTTCTCCTAACTTCGGCTGGATAATTCGTCCTCAGTTGCAGGACATGAATCATACGAAGAAAAACAAAAGCGATGTCCAGTCTCGAGGTAAACAATGGAGAGTTCTTTATTTCAATATAGTCGGTGCAGAGGGTATATAAAAAGACGTGGCGTGCAAGCCTACGCGTTTCAGGAGCAATTCCACTCCCTTGTTCACGGCATGAAAGGTAACACTCAATGAACAATTAAATAGGGAACTGATCGTCATGCAAACGATACGTCATTTCCTCTTCAATACATAAGGGGTATACACTGCTTGAAAATAAAAAACTTTTTAAAAATAATTTAATATCTTTGCTTAACCACTCTTTCATCTATAAACATCTATGTTACTTTATGAAAAGAGGTATTAAGGGGTTGATAGGTGTTATAGGGGTTAGTGGATATATGCTGGTCTTTAAACGGAGATTAACCCCGCTGGTATTCGGGTTTGCAGCTCCAGAATCCAGAAGGCTTCTCGCAATCTGACCTTTCTGTTGCCAGTTCCACCTCTTTCTGGGCATTCTATTCTTTCTTATGCCAAAAAGATAGACTGCTTACATCACCAGCATTTTCTTTCTGGGGAAATGCTTTGCTGCCCCTGAATAGGTACTGTGCCCTTTATTGATGTTTATTAAGATGCTCCGCTATTCTAGTTTTAAATTTTTCTAGTGCTGCATCCTATATATAATTTTATCACATGTTTGTACATTGAATACCATAAGACGTGTGGTCCGAGTCACAATTAATAAAATTTCTGTATATTATATTCTTTTTGATGTCCTTGAGTATTCTTGAAGGTTTTTGTTTTGTGTGCATATTTGCACATATTGCATTCTGCGTCCTCCGCATGGGAAGAAGCCTTTTTGCGAAAGCCAAATTTTTTTAAATTCTTTTGGCTTTTAAAAATACTCGGTGAGATTTCATTACCTATGGTTTATATTTTCTTTAGGTTTACACATCTGACCCCTTCCTCTAAATTTTAGCCAATACATTGTCCCTGCCTAAGTATGTTGATGTTTTGTAGAATAATTTTTTTTATTTTTTCAAAGCTAGTATTATATGGGTAGAAAAGACCAGATTTTTGTTTTTTTTTTTTTTTTTTTGATGATTTTTTCTTTCCTCCCAACATTTTGTTAATAAGGTAATCATGGTTGTTTTTATCCTGTATTTTTCCAAGTGCTCTATTTATTTGTGTTTTTATTATAACCCCTATCTTTTAATCTATTTATATGTTTTATTTTTTCTTTTTTCGAATCATCATCATTGGTGCATCCCCTTCTCGCCCGTATGAATTCACCCAGGGGATGGCATTGAGTGTGTGTTTGGAATGGCTGCTTTCTGCCCTCAAAATTGCATTCCCACTGGTGGGTTTACGATATAAAGAGGTAGTTACCTTGCAGATGTGGTATCCCCTCTTAACAGGACATCCAAAAATGGAATTTTTTCTTGCCCCCATACATGCGTGAATCTCGGGTTCAGAACATTAGAATTAACATATTCCCATAAACTCCGGTAGGGACCCCCACTCGTGACCCCAAACAATCAAGAGGTCATCGATGTAGCGCCCATACCAGAGCATTACAGTTACCAAATGGGTTTACCAATGTCAAAAATTGCCTGTTGTTCCCACCCCCGCCATGTAGAGGTTCGCGATGGAAAGGGAAGAAGTAGCCCCCATGGGTACTCCCATCATTGCAAATAGTTTAAATTGCCATCAAATTTAAAAATAACTGTGTTTCATGAGGAAATCCACACTCTCCAATAGAATAATTTCAATCCCTCATCGTATTGGCTGTATTTATTAAGATGGTATTGTAGGGCTGGCAAAAACCTGTTCCTGAGGTATATTTGAGTAAAGACCAACTAATCTAAACTCAGCCATGTGTAGTTTGGTCGAAAACCCTGTGAAATCCTGAAATGCCTGCAGTACCATTTTGCTATCTTTTAAATATCCAGGGGATGTTTGTACTAACGGCTGTAGATAACTATCAACAAAAGTGCTTAGTTTCTCTGTATAATTATTCCGACTAGATTACAATCGGTCTAATCCTGGAGGGAATTCCTTTTTGTGTATCTTGGGGATACCATAGAAAATAGGGGTTTGTGGTTCCTTTATTTCCAAATATCTTTTTATTTCTCATCTAGGCCCCTAGATATATGCCCCTCCTCTAAAAGTTTAAGAAATTTTTTTTGGAATGCACTACTGGGTTATCTTTTAATTTCCGGTAGGTATTTGTGTCGTTCAAGATTTTCATACATAATTGTTTATACAAGACAGAATCCATTATAACGGTTGCCCCTCCCTTATCCGCTTTCTTTATTATCCAGTTATCATTTTCCTTTAGTTCTTTTATTGCTTGTTTTTCTTTTAAACTGATATTATATTTTCTTTTATTACATGTTTTTTATATCAAGCAGTGTATACCCATTATGTATTGAAGAGGAAATGACGTATCGTTTGCATGACGATCAGTTCCCAATTTAATCTGTTCATTTGAGTGTTACCGCATGCCGTGAACAAGGGAGTGGAATTGCTCCTGAAACGCGTAGGCTTGCACGCCACGTCTTTTTATATACCCTCTGCACCGACTATATTGAAATAAAGAACTCTCCATTGTTTACCTCGAGACTGGACATCGCTTTTGTTTTTCTTCGTACACTTCATATAGTATACCATCAGTACCAGTGATCATACACATATAATACAGTACAGGTGTATTACACTTCATATAGTATACCATCAGTACTAGTGATCATACACATATAATACAGTACAGGTGTATTACACTTCATATAGTATACCATCAGTACTAGTGATCATACAGATACAGTACAGGTGTATTACACTTCATATAGTATACCATCAGTACTAGTGATCATACAGATATAGTACAGGTGTATTACACTTCATATAGTATACCATCAGTACCAGTGATCATACACATATAATACAGTACAGGTGTATTACACTTCATATAGTATACCATCAGTACTAGTGATCATACACATATAATACAGTACAGGTGTATTACACTTCATATAGTATACCATCAGTACTAGTGATCATACACATATAATACAGTACAGGTGTATTACACTTCATATAGTATACCATCAGTACCAGTGATCATACACATATAATACAGTACAGGTGTATTACACTTCATATAGTATACCATCAGTACCAGTGATCATACACATTGTGAGACAGTGACAGGCGACATTATTGAGGGAAGATACGTTTCCCCTAGAATGCTCTCATATGTGACTATAGGGAGCGCATGGTCAGATGTGTGTCACCGAGGTGGCCTGGACTCGGTGAAGGGAGAGCCGCAGTCTTGTGTGTCAGTAGCACTACGCTACTGACATGTGTAGTAGAAGCGTTTCCCCAATTGTTGTGTCCGAGTCGGTTTTTTCTGGAGTGGTCACGAGCTGGGTGGGGGCCACCCCCACCCCCCGGTAAGGGGGGTAGGCTATAATACTGGGTCGAGGCGTCTGACTGTTGGGGGGAATAAAAAAAGCCACATTGTAAGTAGCCCTGTTACTGTGTATTGATCTCTGTACAAGAGGCATGAGTGTGTCTTGGTGTAGTCAGGGCCCGTTATTTTTTAGTTAGAGCTCAGCCGAGCGGGTTTTATTTTGTATTTTTTTCCCCTGACAAAAGGCTGTGTTATTTTGTTGACTTTTAAAATAAACCCAGGCACAGCCTGGATTGGACTTTTTCGCTGTGTCCCTGTCTCTGTCTCCCCAAAGCCCGGCTGAACCTGAACGTTAGGCTACCCCAAAATGGTGCTTCGGATCGGGCAGACGACTTTTAAAAAGAGCATACAGGTTTAATGGACCTTTTCTGAAATTTTGTTGCTAAGGGCAACGGCCCGGTGGAAAAGTGCTGGATGCGTAAAATCTATGTCCTGGGTTAAGTTGAGTGCGCAGCAATAGAGACGCCGGATGGAGAACTTTTAAAACAGTTACAGGCAAAAAAGTACCTTCTGTGATGACAGCGAACCAGAAAAAGGTGAAATGAGGGGGCCATGGGGGCCCGGCCCGAAAAATGCCCTGCTATCGAAGAAAACCCGTCTCGCCTTAAAGGAAAGAAACCTTAATCAGCCCCAAAGAGAAAAGCCCTGGCCGTGGCGAAAATAGCAGAGAACGCCAAGCTCGCTTACCACCCCGTGCTCCCGTGCATTTCCCTGCGAAAATGCGCGCCAATTGACGTTGGGCCTCCCCTTACGGGTCTTTGAATGAGTGGCAGAGCAAGAGAAGTACGAGGGCCCAGTGGGCTAAAGTGTTGGCGGTTCCTAATGGGGACCGCAGAAGGCGTATTTCGCCCCTAGTGAAAAAGACGCCAAGGGGACTATCTTAAGTTAAAAGGGGAAAGATCCGGGCTCGCTTGGGGGAAACACGAATTGCGAGCCCGAGGGTGCACAATTGGACTTTTTCTGACCTCTTCCCGCGCGCTTCAGATGTATGCCCTTCCACTTGGTGAAAAAAGTGGAACAACCCGGGGAGTCTACACCTGCGAGCTGGTGGAAAGAGTGTCTTGGACAAGTTCGTCGTTCCTTGCCTCCTGGGATCCAGCGCTGGGTTGGCAAGGCGACCCCAAAGATGGGAGCAACTGGTTAAACCTGGTTGAAAAGTACAAGCACCGAGGGCTTGCTTCAAGCAGCCTCTCCAGGACGCCCCAATCCCAGGGACAGCCATCGTCCCCGGGCATTGGTAAGACTGTCCCTTATAAGAGGGGTGAAAAAAATTCCCAAAGGGTGGTGGCTCAGGGGGGACTCATTGGGAAGGAAAAAGGGCCCCAAATGGAAGTCGGTCCAGGGAGGAGTTCAAGGAGACCCGGAGCCCATACTGTGCTGGCGGTGTCACGGAACCTGGGGAAGTTGTGTGAAAAAGTCCCCTTACAGTTGGGATGGGTGCGACACGTGAGGCAAAGGCGTGTTTGCCCCCCACCAGTGTGTTGCAGAGACTGAGTCAGGAACCACGGGGAGTTGTGTCAATAAAAAGGGTTTAAAGACTATCCAGTGAGGCTCTATAGATGGGGGGTCTGGTCACATGGTCACCTAGTCTGGGCGACCCTTCATACTCACTGGAGCGTGGTAGGGGATGTGTGTCCAAAGGGGACACCAAGGGAAAACCCAATGCTTTAGTCAAACTTGAGCTCCTTGTAGTGTTGTAAAGAGGTGGGTGTGGTCAGGGCCCCCTTACTTACGGTGATCCCGGGAGAGATTCCCCTATTTTGGGACTTTTGGGGAGAAACAGTCACCCCCCCATGGTAAATTAAAAATGATGTTGATGTATATCTGTTACCCCGGAGCCATTTGACCCCTGATTCCATGGTTTTCCCGCTGTAGGGGTGACCCGGAGATTTGGGGGATAATTTCCCCAGCTGTTCTGGCTGGTGAAAACCGGAGGAAAAAAGAGGAAGGATATATATGGGAAACAGAGGGCTCGAGGGATAATTTCGGGAACTGCTCAACTCAAGGGTCCCACCTTGGTAAAAAGGGAGGGAAAAAAGTGAGAGTCATAAATGGGGTGTCAATAACCAGGGGCCGATACTGTGTTCACCCAATGGCAGTCAACCATGGCCCGTTATACCGGTGGACAAAGTTCGGTGGGGGGGGGTTTTGGAAAATAGTGGTACCCCAGCCCCAACGGAGGGGTGGTGTTAGCCTTCTCTAGCAAGTGTTAGGAGGGCATTTTAGGTATGGAAAAAAACCAAAAAGAGCGCATTTGCAGAGGTTTTTTTGGCCAGGGGTGTAACATGACGTAAAGGGTACTGTGAGTCCTGCCCCGAGTGCCCGTTAACAGCTCGATGCCCCATTTTTGGAGCCCCCTGGTGCCCTTGCCCAAACATAGAAATACCCTTCGAAAAGGATAGCATGGATTAGTGGGCCCACTGGTAAGTTGCAAGGGGCCCTCAGTACATTTGGTGGTGTGGACTCGCACCGGTACCCAGGCTGTGCCCCCTTACGGAATATTTTCCCCTAAAGTATTGCCAGGGAATTTTTTCTAATGTTTCCCCGGGTGGCCTCCAAAAAGAGCCTGATTGACCCGGGAACCCTTTTATGTAAGGGTTATTTAAAAAAATTTTGCAAATTGTTAAACATCAAACATCTGAACATTGTATATCACCCAAAAACAGACGGCCTGGTTGAAAGGTTCAATAAGACCTAAAAAGCATGTAAAAAGGTGGTTAGTAAGGATGGGAAGGATGGGATTGTCTTCTGCCCCTACCCCTAATGTTTCAGTCTGGGAAGGTTCCACAGTCGTCCACAGGGGTTTCTCCCCTTTTGAGCTGGCTTTTGGTAGACATCCACGGGGGGCCCTTCTAGTATAGCTAAAGAAATTGGGAGCCGAGTCCACACCTTACAAGAGTGTTATTTAGCACATTTTCCCTTATGCAGGACCCCTATCGTCCGTTTATGCCCCAGGGGGAACATTTTAAGCGGCCCAGGAAGCCCAAAGGGGTGTATAAAAAAGGTCTGCCAAGGTGAGGGCCTTCGCCCCGGGTGATGGGTTCTGATTTGTGAAAATTGGAAAAAGTAAATTTCTAATAAGTGGCAGGGACCTTAGAGATAATTTAAAAGGTCGGGGAGGTAAATGATAAAGTCTACAGCGGGCAAAAGAAAACAAAAACAGCTTTTCATGTAAAAATTTTTTTAAACCCTGGAAAAGATTGGGAGACCCTGCAGCTGTAAGTACCCCCCAGGTGTTTCAGGGTGCGTATATCAAAACCCTGTCCAAGTCCCAAAAACAGGAGACCCTCGAATTCGTTCAGAGAAATAAGGTGTGTTCTTGGTTACCAGGGCGCACAAAAGTTATGAGATGACATTTTTACCGAAGGGAGTAAAGGTTTATTGAAAACGTACGGGTTCCGAAGCTTTTGAGGGCCATATCGGGAAGTCAAAAAATGTTGGACCTGGAGTAATTGAGGAGTCCAGAAGTGAGTGGTCCCGCCCTATTTTGCTGATACCAAAGCCGATGGTTCATTACGCTTCTGTAACGACTTCAGAAGCTAAATGAGTTCTCGAAGTTCATGCGTATCCAATGCCAGAGAGTGGACGAGTTGATTGAGAGCTAGGTCAGGCCAGATACTTCTCTATCTTGACCATACTAAAGGTTGTTGGCAGGTACCCCTTACCAAAAGGGCAAAGAAAAGACCGCTTTTGCCACCCCAGATGGTCTGTTTTCAGTATGTCTGCTTACCATTTGGGCTTGCATGGGGCCCCAGCAACTTCAAAGGTTAATGGGTATACTTAAGCCCCATCGTCTTATGCCTCAGCGTATCTCGACGACATAATTATCTTCAGTGAGGACTGGGACAGCCACCTATCTAAGGTACAGGCTGTGCTTGATTCGCTTAGAGAAGCAGGGCTTACAGCAAATCCAAGAAAGTGTGCCTTAGGTCTGGAAGAAGCCCGGTACCTGGGGTATGTAATTGGTAGGGGTGTCATAAAACCCAAGCTAAGTAGAGGGTATACAAGGCTGGCCACAACCTACTACAAAGAAGCAAGGGAAGGGCCTTTTTTTTTGGTATTTTTAGGGTATTATCGGGGTTCATTCAAAACTTCGTAGCATGCCGTCCCCACGCCCCGACAAGGCACGTAAATCAGTTAGGTTGCCCCCGGAGCCAAGGGCGGAAAGGGCCTTTCAAAGTTAAAAGGGGTCCCTGTGTAAAAACCAGTTTAGTCACCCCTAACTTTAAAGAGGAGTTTATTGTAAGACCCAGCGTCTGACGTGGGGTAGGTGCAGTCTTTCCCAGGGGTAGTGGAGAAGAGCACCCCCATAAAATTTAGCGGAAGCTCACCCACCGAAAACGTAAATAGTTTGTTGAGGGGAGTGTTTGGCCATCAAGTGGGCCCTTGGTCCCTCAGTTTATACTGGGAAGACACTTTAGGTTAATCACGGACCATTCGCCCCCTAACCCGGATGTCCCCAGGCAAAAGAGAAAAATGCCAGGTCACGGTGGTTTTGACATTACAAAAATTAAGCTTTTCCGTGGAAAACAGGGCTGGAAAGCTACAGGGCACGTGAGCGCTGTAAGAGTCCACTGTTTGTGGTAAAAGTGTCCGACCCAAGACAGTGAAGGTTGCGTTATTGGGGAAAATTTGTTTCTCCTGAACACTTCATATGTATATAGGGAGACATGGTCAGATGTGTGTCACCGAGTGGCTGGACTCGGGGGAAGGGAGAGCGAAGTCTTGTGTGTCAGTAGCACTCGCTACTGAATTGTTGTAGAAGGGTTCCAATCCGTTGTGTCCGGGGGGGCTTTTCCTGGGTGGTCAAAAAGCTGGGTGGGTGGCCACTCCCAGCCCCAGGTGAGGCGGGGTCAGGCCTATAAAGCCCGGGGGCTGAGGGCTGTCATGGCTGCTGGTGGAATGTACAAGCCCCATGGTAAGAGCCCTGTTACTGTGGGTTTTGGTCTCTGTAAAGAGGATGAGTTTTGTCTTGGTGTAGTCAGGGCGTTATTGTTTGTTAGGTTTAGCCAGCGATTTTTTTTTGTTTTTTTGCCCGACATTAAGGGTGTGTTATTTTGTTTACCATTTAATAAACCGACTTGGACTTTTTACCCGGTCCCTGTCTCTGTCTGCCAAAATAGGTGCTCCTTAACGTTGAGGCTAACCACCACAACATAAATCGTACAGGTGTATTACACTTTATAGTTTTTACCATCAGTACTGTGATCTACAGATCGTAAGGTGTATTTCATTCATTAAATTTACACAGACTGTGACATACAGATATGTACAGTAAGGTGTATTAACTTACATATATTATACGCAGTACTAGTGACATACAGATTAAAAGTAAGGTGTATTACATTCTATGGTTACCATCAGTACCAGTGATCATACAGATATAATAAGTACAGGTGATTAACTTCAATAGTATACCATCAGTTATTGATATAACAGATACAGTACAGGTGTTTTTACCCTTCATATAGTTTACCACAGTACTAGTGTTTACAGATATAGTACAGTACAGGTGTATTACATTCTATATTATACATCGTCTAGGTCATACCCGATTTAGTAAGTACAGGGTATTTACATTCATTTTATACCAGCTACTAGTGTCATACAAAATAATACAAAACAGGGTGTATTATACTTCTTTTGTATACCATTTGTCTATGATTTTACAGATATGTAAGGTGTATTACCTTCAAAGTATTTTCCCTCGTACTAGGATCATACAAAATAATACAGTACAGGTGTATTTTCCCCTATTGTTTATCCTCAGTACTAGTGATCATACAGTTATTAAAAGGGGTATTTTACTTCTATAGTTTACCATCAGTCCGTGATCATAAGATATAATACA
Source organism: Phyllomedusa bahiana (assembly GCA_025379985.1). Taxonomy (NCBI): domain Eukaryota; kingdom Metazoa; phylum Chordata; class Amphibia; order Anura; family Hylidae; genus Phyllomedusa; species Phyllomedusa bahiana. The sequence goes on from JAODAL010084260.1 coordinate 9,678, forward strand.
GTAAGGGTATTTTTCTTATATAGTATACCCCTCTACTAGTTATAATACGATATTTTACAGTACGGGGTATTATAGCCAAGTTGCCAACTTTTGAAAATGAAAAAAGGAGGAGATATTAGTGGGGGGCGCGCGGCGCGGGAAAAAAAATTTGCATGGCCACGCCCTTCTTGCGGGATGCCACGCCCCTTCCCAAAAAACCCACCTACTCCACCTAACTGATAAACGGCTTTGAGAAAGCCCGGTAGATGCCCCTTTTAGCCGGTAGTGCCCCCCATAAAAGGTATGCCCTTACAGGCAGGTAGATGCCCCCTTGTAGCCCGGTGGCCAAAATTTTTAGCCAGGTAGATGCCCCCTTTGTTGCCGGTAGATGCCCCCCTTTTTTTTTGCCAGGTGTGCCCCCATTTTTTGCCAGTAGTGCCCCATTGTTGCCGGTAGTGCCCCCCCTTTGGCGGTAGATGCCCCCATTGCTTTTTCCCCGGTAGTGCCCCCTTGTTGCCAGGTGATGCCCCCCTTGTTTGCCAAAGGTAGTTCCCCCTCTGTAGCCAGGGAGTGCCCCCCTCGTTAGCCCGGGTGCCCCCCCTTGTTACCCGGGGGAGTGCCCCCCTCGTTAGCAGGGGTTTTTGGGGCCCCCCCCCTCCCCCCTTTTTTAGCCAGGTAGTGCCCCATTGTTGCCAGGTGACCCCCATTGTAGCCAAAGGGAGTGCCCCCATTTGTAGCCAGGTAGTGCCCCCAAATTTGTACCAGGTAGGGCCCACCATTGTTGCCAGGTAGTGCCCCCATTGTAGCCCGGTAGGGCCCCCCATTGTAGCCAGGTAGTTTTCCCCCATTGTTTGCCAGGTAGTGCCCCCCCTTTGTTTGCCAGTTAGTGCCCCTCTGTTGCCAGGTATTTCCCCCTTTTAGCTAGGAGACCCCCCATTGACCCCGGTTGACCCCCCCCCTTTTAGGCCAGGTAGTCCCCCTTTAGTAGACAGGTAGTGCCCCCTCTTTGCAGGTATTGCCCCCCTTGTAGCCCGGTATACCCCCCCCTTGTAGCCAGGTAGGGAAAACCCCCCATTGTAGCCCGGGCAGGCCCCCTAAAACTAATAAAAATAAAATAATTTAAAATCACTTACCTGACCAGGCTCCTGCAGAGCGGGCCCCCTCCTGGGACATTCTCAGCAGGTCCAGGGGAAGTGAGAGCAGCTGCGTGTCAAATTCCTCTTGCGCGACATGGTGTATGGCGCACAGCGGCGCCGGGCTACGGGGGGGGAGGGGGGGGGGCTCCCCTCCTGCCTCCTCCCCCTCGCGGGGACTCCCGGGGGGT
>JAODAL010084261.1:0-5000 GCA_025379985.1 Phyllomedusa bahiana
GCTTGCTTGGGACATGCAAAGCCTTTTGATGTATGGGACCTGCAGCCATTAGGTTCCTTTATCTTCTCTGAGACCATGATTTCCTATTTTATCATTACGTAACCACCTAACAAGGAGCTGAGGACATCCATGAGAAATACACTGCAGGCACTACACAAGGTCACTCTTATTTTAATTACAAAAGGTCTGTAGAAGGCACAATAGCTCTTTTATGTACCAACGTAGCTACTTAAAAGGGATTCTCTGGAAACAGAGACTGTATAGCAAATGTTTTACAAGTGCAGCAGACTCCCTCCGGACAAGGAGTCCTCTGATAAATTTTGGTTTTTCATCTTTTATTAAATTATACAGAATGATATGTACAACCAGTCAAGCATGTCAACAATTTTGTACAATGTGTTATCATGTGCATGGGTAAAAGGACATAACCAGACATGCAGTTTACAGTATTCTAGATGATCAAATAATACTAAAGACTATAGTATCAAATATATCATTTCATGGGCTGTTTCACATTGTGCACACAGATGACCGATTGGTAACTATAAAGTCTATCTATGACAGCTGTACTGTTTTGTATTCTGATATCTTGTCAAAGATGGGAATTGAATCTCTTTTCAGTGGTGTCACATTTAAAGGACCATTCCAGTTTTTTTTATGTCTACACAGCATAATTTAAAATGTTGTAAGAAATCCGACGGTCTCTTAGCTTTGCCGTACCATGGTTTCTGGCGCGGGTTTGTGCAAAAAAACGCAGTCGGTTTCCGGATTTGCCACCGGCCCAGTTCATTGACTGATGGGAAGGTAGAACATGTTCTAGATTCCGGCAGAGGGCCAGCGGTTTAGAAATTCGACAATAGAAAAATCTGTGCTATTTAGACTACATCTCGTACTTTCTTTTGCGATCTATGGGGCACTGGTTACAGTTGGATTTTAAATACTGTATCCGCGGAAAATCCGACTAGAAGCCAGTGCCGTGTAGACATGGCCTTAGTTCATTAGAGATTGCTGTTGGGTATATTGCAGTACTGATAATTTTGCTTGTCTGCATATGTATACAGGATTTCTGGCTGATGCAACAATCTCTGTCACACAACCTGGTCTCTTGATGCTGACAGGACAGTCTGTCTCTCTATGCATTCCTATAAGACTGACTTTAAACATCCTATAGAAATACACAGAGATATTAAAGGGGTTTTGCCACCATGTAAAGTCGACGTGGGATGCTTAGAAATCAAAAGTTTAGCACTTTCCTAATTGCATGTCATTAAAAAAAGTGTAAGGTGCCACAGCTGGAGCCTTGATAACCTTATCATTGTGTCAGCTGGTTGTCATTGGAGCCGACCTGTTCTAAGCCTCCTGCCTGCCTGGCCGCGCTTGCGTGGTTCTTATCTCTTCCTCTGCAGCCCCCTCGGCCAGCACAGGGCCAGCACAGTCTGTCCTCTCTTCACTTCCCCCCTCCCTCCTGTTTGCACTGTGCTTGGGGGATGGGCTAGCTCTTCTCCTGAATCTCCTGTCATCCTCACACTCACACACGGCAGGAGCACGATCTTTGCCAGTGTCTGTCCTTTTACGTTCCTTCACCCTACATTGTAAACTAACTCTGTGCAGGGTCAGTCAGGCTTCTCCTGCTAATTTTCCTCACTGTCCAACAAATAAGAGACATAAAAGGTGCTTGCTGTCTGTGAACGTTGGGTGACAGCAGGGGCGTCGCCAGGCAGATTCATTCGGGGCTCGTGCCCCGAATGAATCTGCCTGTGCCCCGAATCTCGGCGGCTCCAGGCTGCGTCTCTGCTTCTGCTCCTGTCCTGCCTGCGCGGCAATAACTCTGACGCAGTGAGCGCAGAGTGCAGCATTCCCCCCTCCCGTCCAGCTCCTCCCCCGCCGGGACTGCAAGAGCTCAGACTTCTTAACTCCCTTCTCCCCCTCATCACGTCTCCAGCTCCCCCCTCCCCGGCTGTCTCCCTCCCACGCCACCTCCTGTGTCCACCATCAGCGAGGTCCATGAAGCTGCTGTGTTCGTCGGGTCCCGGCTCACGTGTGAAGAAGGTACAGGGACTCTATGGGGCAGTGACAGGGTCAGGATGGCTGACCACAACTATATCATATAACAACATTGTGTGGTCAGCCATCCTGTGCCCCCAGGCCATGAAGCAGTCTATAGAACTTATGAGTAGTGCTGCATGGCCTGGGGGCACAGGATGGCTGACCACATAAAGTTGTTATGTTACAGAATGCAGTCAATCCTAATCACAGATTGGGACTTTAAAAAAAGTAAACAACAAATAAAATAAAAAAATCTGCACAACACCTCTATTTCCCCAATAAAAACACTTTATTTAGTAAAGAAAAATGAAGTTAACCATTTATGCTATGTTCACAATGCTTATTTGCTATGGGCGTAATTTCGCCCCGCAATTACGCCATGTGACTGGGCGGCAGACGGGGGTGCGCCACCTCGCCGGCCCATAGACTATAATCACCAGCGGCGTGTATACGCCGCTGGTAATTCACATGTCACTTATCTCCCTGCTCGAGGAGAGGAGACGTAAAATCCATAGTTTCTCCATGAGAACTGTGGATTACCGTAATGACTGGGACGTATTTCAGCCCTGTAATTTGCGCACTCAAAAAGAAGAAAAAAACATAAAGTGTACAAAAAAAAGTAAAAAAAATTGTTGTGCATACATACATAATAAAAGTACAAATATTCGGTAATCTACATGACCGTAATAACCTTTAGAATTAATCTAGCAGGTTATTTGGTGTAAAATGTGAATGGTGTAAAAAATAATTTAAAAAAAATGCTGAAAAACACTTTTTCTGTTCATGCTGAAATTGTTTTTTTAAAAGAATTATGTGGTAGTTTACATGTAAACTCATACTACTCCCCCAAAAATACAAGTTCTCCCGCATAATACAGGTCCTCAAACAGCTGTGTCATTGATTTTAGGGGTTAAGCATAATGGGCTCCCATTCATCAAAATGGTAATAATAGTCTGTTTTTGTTGCCAATAGTAACCAATCCGAACTCATAGCAGCCAATCAGCTTTACCGTAATTGTGGCGCGCATTTCGGCTGTATTAAAGTGCAAATCGCCGCAAAATGCACCCCGCAATTACACCGTGTGAATATACCCTTAGATAAATATTGAATAAATGTTGGTTAGGGTGCCCAGTGAACAGCTCTGCCCAGGGGCCCATGATGCTGATAAAGACGGCCCTGGAGGGCGGCGCCCGCCGATCTCTCTGACTGCACGGCCGTTTCACAGCGGCCGCGCAGTCAGAGTCGGGGAGGAGGCAGGACGGATCGTTCCCGTCCTGTCTTCACCCCTGGATGTACGCCGCTTGGTACATACACATCGGCGTCGCAAGCGGCGAGACGCGCCGCTTTCATCACCCCCCTGCGACGCTGGGATCCTCTAAGCCGGCAGCTCTGCCGGCCGAGGAGGTCCCGGGCCCTGCGAGACGGCATAAGTAGCGTGATAACATCACTCTGCTTACACCGTTCTCAAGCTACAGGACCTGGATGAGCGGACCGGGCAGAGGTAAGTAGGTTTTTTTTATTTATTTTTATTAGGTAAGTGGCATATATCACATCAGGCTACAGGGGGCTCGTCAATATCACTGGCTACAGGGGCATATCACTGGCTACAGGGGGATATCACTGGCTACAGAGAGGGATATCACTGGCATACAGGGGATATCACTGGCTACAGGGGGGCATATGTGGCAAAGGGGCCTATCACGGGCCACAGAGGGCATATCACTGGCTACAGAGGGCATATCACGGCTACAGAGGGGCATATTATTGGCTATGGGGGCATATTACTGGCTAAGGGGGCAGTAACCTGGCTAGAGGGCTAAATAATCTGACTACAAGGAGCATATTACGGGCTACAGGAGCATATTACTGCCTAAAGGGGCAGATAACCTAGCTACAGAGGGCAGTAACCTGCTAGAGGAGCTAATACCTGGCTAGAGGGAGCAGCAACCTGGCTAGAGGGGGCAACTACCTGGCTATAGGGGGGGAAATATTTACCTATAAGGGGGGTAATTATTACCATTTGGGCACTATAGATGGGGATTTTGTACAGAGATAGGAATTGTAGAGAAATGCGATAAATTGAGGATTCTAAGATGTTTTGTTTTGTAAATTTTTCAGTGAAGAGTTGTGGACGGGAGAAGTCATCATGGGTCTGGGACAGATGAGAAGAAGAGAAAGAGAACAACTCTTCAGAGGCGTCTCCTGTAAGTCACTAAATGTAACTGCAGTGTAATCACTTATATTCTCCTGAGCCTACATACAAAGTTTTTTTTTCTGTAAAAATACATCGGCAGTTCACAATGAGACGCAAAAAATTCCGTGTGCACCCAGCCCTACTCAGAAAAACTTAAGGGCCCGAGCCCCGGATGTTTTGGGACCCTAGCAACGCCCCTGGGTGACAGAGTTGACATCTTTACTTGGATTTATCACCCAATTGTCACTGACAAACAAGCTGCTATCACCCAAGTAAAGATGTCAACTCTATCACCCAACGTTTCACTGACAGGCAAGCACCTGTTATTTTTCTTAGTTTTACACACAAATTACATGAAAGCAAGCAGTTTTTTATTTTTCTTCTAGTGGTGTTGACCCACATTGTACTGACACAGGCAGAGATCTTTACTCAACTACACGGACAAATGTCAACTCCAAGTCAAGATCTCTGCTTGCTGTCACTGAGATCTGGCTGTAAATAACTAAGTCAGACCGAATAGGGTTGACATCTTTATTTGTATTTTTCACTCAATTGTCTAACAGGCAAGAAGCTATTATGTCAGCCTTAGATATTTACACCCAAATGTCACTTACAGCAAGCAGAGATGTTTACTTGAAGCTGACATTTGTCCTTGTAGTTCCGTAAAGATCTCTGCCTGTTGTCAGTACAATGTGGGTCAACACCACTAGAACAGAGGAGTAACAAATGCTTGCTTTCAGAGCAGCCAAGATCTCTGCTT
>JAODAL010084261.1:7500-10980 GCA_025379985.1 Phyllomedusa bahiana
TTTTAGATGTTTTATAGCAATGTTTTATTTGTCCTTTTTGTTCTTGAGCATTACTAGTGGTTTGCATCTTGAGACAAATGTTCTGTAATTACAGTTATGAAAATGCCTCTTGATTGTAGTCTTTGACAATGATATGCCTACCTGATTGAGAGTGTTCTTAACTTAGTTAGACATTGTGAATGGGTTTTTCTTTACCAAGAAAAGAATTATGCAATCATCTACTTTAGTTCTCTTCTATGCTCTTCCAGACCTTGAAGTGTTGCTAAGCTTGTGAGTGCGTTTCTCCTTCTTAACCCCTTAACCACCCACTGTTTGAGAGAGCAGGACTTCCAATCTTAAGTGTGTAAATCTTTGATCAATATAGTTTATGACCACAGCATGTTCAAAGAGAGCTCCCCCTCTTCTATGGGGACCTTAAGTTTTCCAGTGACCCAGTCCAAGATTGGAAAATCAATTTGCAGTTAGTCCTGGGGATGTAGAAAGGCCCATAGTGCTGTTTGTTCACAAAGCCTGCTGTTCGGGCACATTAAGGCCTCGTTCACATGGCTTATTTGGGCGCGGATTGGAGCCGTACTGCGCGCCGTATTTGCGCTTCAGTACGGCTCCAATCCGTCCCAGTAACTACGGTAATCCACAGTTCTCATAGAGAACTATGGATTCCGTCTCTTCTCCCCGCTCAGCGAATCTGCACGGGGGGAGAAAGTGACATGTGAATTATTTATGGCGCGTACGCGCCGTGAATAAAGAGTGTCTATGGGGCCGGTGAGCTGCCGGTCCCCCGCCCCGCTGCACGGCTACCGGCGTAATTGCGGGGTTAAATCTGTCCCCCCAATTACGCCGGCAATAAGCTGTGTGAACCAGGCCTAAATGTTGCCATAATGGCAACCTGTGTCATAGTCATAATGTAGTAGCATGCATAAATATGCAATTGTTTTCTGTAGCCATGATACAAACAAATATTATGCTAATTACACTCTCATTCATATGTACCCCAAAACCTTTGGAAAAATAATAAAATTTTAGCTGCAAAAAAATAGTGCAAAAATGTACTGGTGCTAAAACTTAACATTTAATTGTATATATTAAAATTCAATAGTAGATACAATATATAGTAGAACTAGATCATATTAAAAAAAGCAAATACAGAAAAGCTCACTATCAATAAAAATGAAGAAGCTTATATAAACACATAAAGCGAAATAGGAATGTCAATATTATTACAGACTTTCCAAATGTACTTTGATATTTCACCATTGTCTGTAAGGATTTACAGTGCTTCTCCAAGAAGTCCTTCACTAGTGTTGATAGTACTGATATAAGGTAGAGCAAAAAATGGCCTAACAAATAGATGTTTTTAACCCTTATATAACCAGCGGGGTAATCGCACCGAAAAGGGTGACCCTGCCCTAAGGAGTAATACCATATAATACAAACAACCCAAAGCATTTCCCCACTGTTATGAAAGTGATACAAAAGATTTGCCACACTATCATGGTCAACTCCAAACTGACAGTGCAGCAGTCCAGCCAAGATAACTGAGCTCAAAGATAACTAAAATATAGTGCCCTCTCATAGATGTTTTTATTTCACCTGAACTAGAGTGTCACGATATCTTGACCTCCAGATAACACAGGGCCATATCTGTGCAGAGTGATACTCTAATTGCGCAGGCGTGTCATTTTGCTTTTGAGATGTGAGCTAAGCAGGAGCCTCTGCACATGCGCAATAATTTGACAGTACACTGAATAGAATACAACATAAGTGCAGACAAATGTAATCAACACATTATATAAGTGTCAGTGAAAAAAAGGCCATAGATAAAGCATTTCCAAAATACTGTTCATAAACTCAATATCATCAACAGCAAGTGGAGAGAAAAAAGTTTTGCTATTGGGCTAATATATGTTTACATTTGGTATTTACTGATTTCTGCATAGAACTAGGCCTGAACAGGGCAACAGGTACATCAAAGAAAAGAAAAGAAAAATGTTGGCTGCTGAAGCGCAGGGAGGCAAAAACGAAAAAATGTAGCTGGCCTGGTCATGTACTTATTGTTTATTTAGCTACTCCTAAAGTTCCAACTATCCCTCTAGTACACTTGTTTTGTTATTGTCAATGACGGGCTTCACTTGCACCTAAAAGGACTATATAAAGAATGGTTAATGCAACCATCTATACATGTGTCTCCTAAATGGTTGATGGCTGCAATATTTTTGTTAAACCCCCTGAATTAAAATGAAAGTCTACCCTTCAATCACACTGATGGCTATGTTTCATATACATTATGGTGTTGTACAAAGACAAAATTATGAAAATGTTTTCACTGTCATAGTACTTGTGGACTCAACTGTTACAGATTATATCCCCCCCACATCAGTACAAGAAAGAGACTTATATTTTATTAAACTCTAGAGACACATATTGTTTATATGCATGATGAGCATTCTATGTATTATTATCACAGTATTGTTAAACATGTGCGCTAGAAAAGATGATCTGTGTTACTACTCAATTATGCAAAGTTTGCAGACATTTATACAATATAACATACCAGGAGATAATGACCCATTTATAACAGGCATCCTGCAGTCTAAGGCTGGCTTAATGGGCTACTTCATAACTGCAGAACATACTTCGGTCAGGTTCATATCTGCATCAGAGGTTCCGTTCTTTGCATAGGTGATAACAGATCCATTTTGTGAAGGGCACCACTATTTTTTCCGTAACTTTTTCTGGAATCTGCATCAGAGACTGAAAACAGAACCTCTGACAGAGATGTGAACTAGGCTTTACCTACACCACCTACATCAGTGGGCCTTGGTACCTTTCCAGGTTTGCCTGGTGCATGAGCCCTGTACTGTAATCTTACACAGGGAACCTTACCTTACTTATGTTAATCACACCATTACATCCCAGTACACTTGAAAACCCAAAAATGAATGTTCTATCTCCAGGAACATGTAAACCTCAAATCCAGTTGTAAATTTTTATGTTTCAGGGCTATAGACAGAATAAAGCTGCTGGTGCCACAATCATAAAAGAGGATTTATACAATTTATGAGCCATGGTAGTCTATTATAGAATCACAACATGAGAGATTGACCTTTACTGTTTGGCTGCAAGCCAATATACTACTCAACCCTCAAGACATAGGACATGAGTACAGTATTTTGAATCCAAGGGGGAAATCTGCAAACCTTTCCTTCATTAAAAAACTGTTGAGTTAGGTAAAATGCTAATTCATGTACTTTCTACATTTCTATAATCACCGATAACATGAAACAACTAGGAGCAGAAAAGTTGCCTGGTAAGCAGTATGTGGGCTATACAAGACAAAAGTTGCAAACTCTCTAGAACATTGATTGATTGATAGGGAAACTCTAGAAAACAAAAGTTTGCCTTTGCAATTATTCATAAGTAGTGTTGAGCGATTACGTTGACTATCGTCATCGGGTCGATAGTCGATATCGGCAATTATCA
>JAODAL010084262.1:0-10979 GCA_025379985.1 Phyllomedusa bahiana
AAAGACGTACAACAAAATTCGCAGGTTAGGGGGGTTTCTGTGGGAGGAAGAGGAGGGATGGGATAAAAAAATAATAGAAGGGGGAAACCGGGGTTGGGGGAGAGAGTCTCCGCAGCAAGAAGCAGGAGAATAAAAGTGATTGAGATTTTCAGTGATGAAATGAGCGAGTTTGTGCAGCACCCGAAGAGGAGGTTTTGGGTCTTAAAAAAGTAAATAGTGCTGAAATCGTGCAGGGAGAGGGAAAGGGAAGAGGACAAATGTGGCAGGTTTTTTGGGAGGCATGACCGGGCGTAGGACGGGAGGAAAAAGGCAGAAGATAGATTGCAATCTAAGCATGGTGACTAAGTGTAGGTTAAAAAGACCAGTAATTTACAAAGATTTTTTCTGCCCTCTTTGCCCCCCGGGCACAATTCTTTTCTACTCTGATTATTCGAATTTGGCTGCCCGGCAAATTTTTTGTTAATCTTACATTGAACCACCCCGTTAGTTTTCTAAGCAGCTTCCTAGGCATTTACCTATTAGGGTGCGTCCACATGAAAAATGTCAAATCCTTTTTGGTTTCTACCTTTGAAAACCGGTTGGTTATGGGGTTTTCAATGATATTTTTTTGTGACTTTTAAGGGTTCTTTTTTGCAGTTAGAAAAAAGTCCCATTCATCCGGGGGTTTTGGACACAGATTGGACATAGAAATCTTTGGGTTATTTTTTATTTGAAATGCGACGGATTATTATACATGTTCTAAGTTTTTTTTAAATTTGACCTTAAGAAAATCCACATCATGTGGACCACAACTCGGATTTTCAATTAAAGTCTATGGAGATGGTTTACTGTCAGATTTTTGAAGTTTTGAAAACCCAAATCAACGTATAAATCCGTCGGGAGTTGCTTGTCATTATGGATTTTATCTATCCATACCAGGGACATGAGTTATGTGCTGGGAAATTCTGCTTATGTTACCTATAACTTTTTGAGATATACTGTATAATCAATGACCCGTCTCCAGAATCCTAGTCACTGTAACTTGTTATACTATTATGCATTTCTAGAGTGTAATAAATTAATAATCGTGACCGGGATTTGGAGATGGGGTTTGGATAAAATTTTTAGATGTAATAATAGAACAAATTATTGACCAGGATTTGGAGAGGGTCTGGATACTTTTAGATGTAAAATATAACAAATTTTTGTGACAGGATTCTGGAGAAAGGGGCCGGATCATTTCTAGATGTAATAATGAACAAGTTATAGTACGGGGGTTCTGGGAAGGGTTGGATACTTTCTAGATGTAAAATATAACAAGTTTAGTGGGCCGGTTCTGGAGAAAAGGGCGGGATACATTTCTAGATGTAATAATATAAAAAGTTTTAGTACCAGGGTACTGGAGAAAAGGGGCTGGATACTTTTAGATGTATAAAAAAAAAGTTTAGTAAAACGGGTTTTTGGGAGAAGGGTCGGTACTTTTCTAGATGTAATAATAAAACAAATTTAGTGACCAGGATCTGGAGAAGGGGTCTGGATACTTTCTAGATGTAATAATATAACAAGTTATAGGCCCGGTTCTGGAGAAGGGTCTGGATAATTTTTTAATGTAATAATGAACAAGTTATATGCCCGGTTTCTGGAGAAGGGTCTGGATAATTTTAGATTAATAATATAACAAGTTATAGTGACCAGGATTCGGGAGAAGGGTCTGGATACATTTCAGAGTAATAATGAAAAGGGTTAAGTGCCCGGGGTTTTGGAGAAGGGTCTGGATACATTTCTAGATGTATAATTTTAACAAGTTATAGTGCCCGGGATTCTGGAAAGGGTTGGAGAATTTCTAGATGTAAAATAGAAACAAGTTATAGTGACCGGGTTTTGGGGAAAGGGGTTGGATACATTTCAGAGTAATAATATAACAATTTAAAGTGCCAGGTTCTGGAGAAGGGTTGATTTTTTGATGTAATTATAGAACAATTTTTATAGTGACCAGGATTTGGAGAAGGGTCTGGAAAATTTTCTAGATGTAAAATAAACAAGTTTATGACCGGGGTTCTGGAAAAGGGGTGGTACATTTTTAGAGTAATAAATAACAATTTTAGTGACCAGGTTTCTGGAGAAGGGTCTGTATAATTTCTAGTGTAATTATAGAACAAGTTTAGTGACCAGGATTCTGGGAAAAGGGTCGGGATACTTTTTCTAGTGTAATAATAAACAAGTTATAGTGACCGGTTTCGGGGAAGGGTCTGGATACATTTCTAATGTAAAATAAACAATTTTATATGACCAGGATCCTGGAGAGGGGTCGCTGATCCAGGATTTTTTCGATGCCAGATTGGAGTGGGGAAAGGGAATTTTTCCCCAAAATGATAACAATTTGGGGCTTCTCCCTCAGGGTGGTTTTCCCCCTTCCCTCGGATCAACCTATAGCACAATAGGCGAATGGAGGCGTCTGTCTTTTTTTATCATACAAATTGTAACTATGATATGATGACTAATCGGGAATAATTCACTGGCACTCTTTTTTCTTTTATGTTTCTATGGTAACAGGGTAAAACGTTATAAATAAACTATGTTAGGAAAAATGTTGTTTTAAAATGCATCGAGTACGCCCCCTTTTTTCCTTTTCCCCTTGATCTGTTAACATCTTAACTTTTTTCTACCATGAGACCAATTTGGTCTTTTTTTGTCCCCTATGAGAGTCTGATATCTAATTTTTTCTTCATGCTGTAAGGGTACTATTTAATCTAGGGTCATAGAGCGAAATGTATGAACGGGGTGCAGAAGTTTTCTGGCCAAAAAATTATGTATGAACAGGTGCATTCCAAACTAAGTCCCCTTTTTTAATGCGGGAAAGAAACTTTATAATGCCCAAAAATTAGGGGCATTTTGGGGGGTTGCAGCACATTCATAGGATTGGCATTTGAATCTTTTATACCAAACCTAGGCAAGAAAGTTTTGAAAGCCAACCCGGGTAAAGGTGGTCCCGGCCAGACTTGTGGTATTGCTCTACACTGCCCTGTATGTATGACCTGAAAAAGAACCCAGACAGGGGAAAAGGGGGGCCCGAGCCAGACGTGGTTTGGCATACCCTGCTCTGTATGTATGCCTGCAAAGAACAGACCCGGGTAAAGGTGGTGCTGAGCCGACTTGTGGTATTGGCTCTCCTGCTATGTATGTATGACCTCGAAGAACAGCCCGGCCAGGGTAAAGGGGGTGCCCGAGCCAGACTTGTGGTATTGGCTCTACACTGCCCTGATGTATGACCTGCAGAAGAAAAGCCATGGTAAAGGGCGGTGCCGAACCAGACTTGTGGTTTGGCTTAACTGCCCCGTATTATGACCTGCAGAAAAAACAGACCGGGTAAAAGGGGGTGCCCTGAGCCAGATTGTGGTAGGGGGCCCACACTGCTATGTATGTATGACCTGCAGAAGAACAGCCAGGGGAAAAGGGGAAAGTGGTGTGAGCCCGACTTGTGGTATTTGGGTCTACATGCCCCGTATTGTATGACCCCGAAGAACAGACCATGGTAAAAAAGGGGGTTTTGAGCCAACTTTTGGTATTTGTTACACTGCACCGATGTATGACCCGTAGAAGAACAGTCAGACCCGGGGAAAGGTGGGGCCCGGCCAGACTTTTGGGTTTGGGGTCCCACACTGCACCTGTATGAAAAAAAAAAAAAAAAAAAAAGACCTGTAAAAAACAGCCAAGGGACCAGGGGAAAGGGGTGCCGGCCAGACTTGGGTATTGCTCACACGCCGTATGTAGACCTGCAGAAGAACCCAGACCCCGGGTAAAGGTGGTCCGAGCCCGACTTGTGGTATTGGCAAAAGCCCGTAGTATGCCCGCGAAGAACAGGCAGCCCGGGTAAAGGTGGTGCCGAGCCAGATTGGGATTGGCTCTACATGCCCCGTAGTATGCCTCAGAAGAACAGCCAGACCAGGGTAAAAGGGGGTGCTGAGCCAGACTTTGGGGTTTGGCTCTACCCTGCACCTGATGTATGACCTGCAGAAGAACACCGACCAGGGGAAAGGGGTGTCTGACCCGACTTTTTGGGGATTTGGGTTACACTGCCCGTATGTATGACCTGCAGAAGGAACAGCCAGACCAGGGGGAAAGGTGGTCCTGAGCCAGACTTGTGGTATTTGGCTCTACACTGCCCTGATGAGACCGAGAAGAAACAGGCAGACCAGGGTAAAGGTGGTGCCCGAGCCAGATTGTGGTATTGGCTCTACACTGCCCGTATTATTGGGCCTGCAAGAAAAGCCAAAAGGTAAAGGTGGTGCCCGAGCAAGACTTGTTGGGTTTTGGCTCTACACTCCCCCTGTATGTATGACCCGTAGAAGAACAGCCAGACCAGGGTAAAGGTGGTGCCTGAGCCGACTTGTGGTTTGGCTCTACACCCTGTTGTATGACCGCAGGGAAAAACACCAGCCAGGGTAAAGGTGGTTTCCTGGCCAGTTTTGGGTTTTTGGGTCTAACCCCCCTTAGTATGACCTGCGAAGAAAGGGAGACCCGGGTTTTAAAGGTGGTGCCTGGCCAGACTTGTGGTATTGGTCTCACTGCCCCCGTTGTATGAACCGCAGAAGAACAGCCCGACCAGGGTAAAGGTGGTGCCTGAGCCCGACTTGTGGGATTTGGGCCCACACGCCCTGTATGATGCCGCAGAAAAAACGCCGACCAGGGGTTAGGTGGTGCCCGAGGGCCCGACTTGTGGATTGGCTCTACACTGTCTTATGTATGACCGCAGAAGAACAGCCAGACCAGGGTAAAGGGGGTGCCTGAGCCAGACTTGTGTATTGGCTCACATGCCCCCGTTGTATGACCTGCAGAAAAACAGGAGCCGGGTAAAGGTGGTGCCTGAGCCAGACTTGTTATTGGTCTACATGCCCTGATGTTGACCTCAGAAAAAAGGGTTTATACATTTGGGGATTCTACACTGCCCTTTAAGGGGATTTAGAATGGTCTGTCAGCGCCCAAAGTTCATACATTTGCCCCATATGTCTTGTATGTTTTTTCCCCCGAGGAATTGGATTCTCTTAGTTGAAACGCTTGGCAAATAAGGGGTTTTGTATCCTTACTTGCCAAGTAAAAGAAATCCAAGTGCCGCTACAATATCCAGCCCCGGGGAATTTAAAAAATAAAAAATTTATTTGGAAGTCCTAATATAAAAGATCAGTACGAATAAAAGCTTCGGCTTCGAACGCGTCAGTTTCCTGCAGACCAGGTTCCCCTTTTGTTTTCCAGCTGGTTCGTTAATTTTGAATTTTTTTATTTTCGGACTTCCAATAAATTTTTTCATTTTTTAAATTACCGGCGTGGTATTGTAGCGGCACTTGGTTTTCTTTTGCGTTTTAACCACGAGCGGTGGGGGGTGTCCAGTCTTCCCTCCAGGAGCTTTCATATGCGGTGAGCTACCCATTACTTTTTTTTTACTTCCCCAAGTTTTATTGACCTGAATATTTGGGAGTATATATTCCATATAACAATCGACTATGGTTTTTTCCAATCCCACATTTCCTAGCAACAAAAGTGTCACGGATGCCCCTGGACCCTTTTCCCCCCGGGTCGAGGCCATCCGTGCCCGATCTGAGCGGGCCCTCCGCACCTCGGGTCCGGGGTCCGCTCACCGCTCCCCGGGGTTCCCCATGTTTCCCGCCTGCCCCTGCCCCGTCCGTCCCCGGCCCTTCGGTTGCCGGGCCCCCCTTGGGGAGCGCGCGGCCGGCAGTCTAGATTTAAAAGGGACAGTGCGCCGGTAATTGCCATTCCCGGGCACGCTCCTATTTTAGCCCCCTCTTCCCATGGCCTTTCCCGGGTTTTTTGTGCTCATGCCTATTGTGAAAGCGTTCCAAAAAGCCTTGTCTGCCTCCGTTACCACCCTTTTGCTTACGTTTTTTGACCACGTTCCTTCCGCCTCCCCCTGCCTTTTCCCCCTTTCTACGTTCACAAACCACAGCCGCCTCCCCTGCCCTTTTCTTGCCTGTCCCCACACAGCCTGACTCCGATTCTGTCCCTCGCCTACCCTTGGCCGCCCCCGGGGCAAGCCCCCCCAGGGGTAGTGATGGGGACACCCGCCGCAGCAAGTCATCCCCCTTTGCGGCGGGCTCTGGTAAAATCCCGGGACCACTTTTTTCCACTCCCGGTGGGGGCTTACGCCTCCCCTGGGGTGGTCCCAGCGGATCCACCTCAAACCGTAACAGAAACCCGGCCAGGGATCCCCCCAAAGGGCGTCCTTGCCGACATCGCTGAATCACCACCGTCGTGGTCAAGCAATCAAAACAGATCACGCAAAAAGACAGCAGCTCGAGCGCTCTCCTCCATGATGCAGCGCTCTCCCCACTCGCAGCAGCAGTCGGCTGCAGTGGTTTCCCCCGTGCAGTCGTACATTTGGGTCCAAAGCCCCGCTTGGCCATCCAAAAAGTTCGAGGGGACCCGGCCTCAGGGGCTTCATCACCCAGTGCTCCCTTCTGTGGAATTTTGGGTGGTCAGTTCCCTTTGGGAAAAGATCCAAGGTGGCCTTCGGGTCATCTCCTCTCGGGTAAAGCCGGGCCCTGGGCAACGCCTCTCTGGGCCCGAGGCGATGGTCACCGTGACCTGGTGACATTTCACGGGAATTCCGTAGTGTCTTCAAAGACCCTGCCCGCGCTTCGTCTCCCGAGACCGCCCTGTTGAACCTGCAAAAAGGGAAGCCTCCGTGGGAGACTACCCCGTGCATTCCGCAATTGCATCGGAGTGCTTGGAACGTTTTCAGGTTGTGCGCCACGTTCGGGAAAGGGGTCTCTCCAGCCAGATTAAGGATGCCCCGCCGCCCGGACCATCTCTTCTTTAAGCGAGTCATCCTTTTGGAAACCGTTTTGATATCCTTCACAGAGAGACGTGAGGAGCTCCCCCAAGAGAAAGAACCATCCACCCGCCCCGTCCCGCCTGCCCGGGTGTTTATGGCCCCACACCCTCCTTCCCACCGCCTTGGAAGAGGCCTACCTGTGGATGAGCCCCCCCTGATCCGGGGAATTTGCCCAAACGGCGAAGAAAACCCATTCTTACTGTGGCAGCCCTGAACATTCTCGGGGGTTGCTACCCCGCCGCGGCGGCCGGGGGCGACGCACCTGGGCTACGTGGGAGAGGCGCCCCTAGGGGTGTGCAGTCCCTCTTCGTTAACATACCCTCCTGGTCAGCACGGAAGCCGGGGACCCCTTTCAAGCTTCAGCCTTCCGGGACTCGGGTTGGGCTGGGAACTTCTTGGACGCCCCCGTGGTTTAAAACCCCACTTCACGGGGTTTCCCGGAAAACCCCCTATCCTCTCCTCTCAGTGGGAGATCCTCAGCGATCTTCCGTTCCGTCGGACCCACGTTCCTTAAAATTGGACACTGCAAAAAAGAGAGACTGTCATTCTATGTTTTCCTGGTTTTCCCGCCCTCCTATTGGGTCTTCCGTGGCTGCAGCAACATGCCCCGGTGTTGACGGGCAAGGGCGAATTTTTTGCGATGGGCCCTTGTGTCGGTCTCGCTGTTTGGGGGCGCTCGCCCGGTGCTTCCCCTTTCCGTACCGTCAAAGTCTAGCGGGTCCCCCGCGTCATATCGTGAGTTTTCTGATGTTTTTCCGAGAAGCAAGCAGAGACCGCCCCCACATCGTCCATATGATTGCCCGATTGATCTTCCCCCCGGGTCCCACCCTCCTGGGGCAGAGTTCCCCCTTACCGTCCTGAACTCAAGCCATGTTAATACATCCCCGGGAAAAACTACAGAAAGGATTTATTCGGAATCCTCCTCTCCCCCCGGGAGAGGATTCTTCTTTTTTTGGGAAAAAAGGACGGCCCCTACGACCCCGCATCGACTACCGGGTCTGAAAAAGATCACGGTAAAGAACCCTACCCCCTTTCCGTTGATCCGGAACTTTCGACCGTTACAGGGCGCAAGGGGCTTTTTCCAAGCTGGTTGAGGGGCCTACAATTTGTCCGGATCCCAAGGGGTTTAGTGGAAACAGCCTTCCACCCGAACGGCCACTTCGAGTACCCGGTGATGCCTTTCGGACCTGTAATGCGCCTGCCGTCTTCGGGGTTGTTAACGATGTCAAGTGCACAGCGCCTACGGTAATCACTTTAGCCAATTAGGGAAGTGCCTCTTCCACAAGTCAGCCTTCCGTTCCGGGGTTTTATAAACTCGGAAAGGTACGGATGGACCCCGCCAAGTGTAGCCGTATTTCAATGGCCACCCCAGTGGGCCTGCGGGCCATCAACGGTTCCGGGCTTCTGCAACTTCTACCGGCATTTTTTTCCGCACTTTCCCGCTGGGGTCCCATTCGGCCCTTACAGGAAGAACGCCAATCCACGGCTGGCCTTCGAGGCCCAGGAAGCATTCACCAAGCAAAAAAAAGGGCCCTTTTCCTCTGCGTCCATCCTGCGGGCCGGACCCCCGAAACCCTTCTCGCTTAAGTAGAGCCTCATCGGTAGGTGCTGGAGCATCCTCTCAAAAAGGGCCCACAGGCAAAACATCACTTGTGGCTTTTTTTTCTAAAACCCTTTTTAAGGGGGAGAGGAATTACCCTTGGGGGAATCGGGGAATTTTTTCCTAAAACTGGTCCGGGAAAAATGGCGATATTTGTGGGAAGGGGGGGCACCCCATTTGTTCTTCTGGGTCATAAAAAAAACCCCCGTACCTCCAGACGCCCGCGACTTAACCCGCCAGGCTAGGTGGGCTTTTCTTCTCCCGCTTTTTAATTTTTTAGATTCATTTTTCCGCCCTGCCGGAAAAAAAGTGAAGGGAATGCCCTCTCCCCGGCCCCCGACGTGGTGGGTGAAGAAGCGATCCCAGAGCACATTTCCTCCGGGGAAAGCCTTATCTCCGCACCCCTGTGGCCTCCGGAAAGTCCCCCGGGGAAGACATTGTCCGCCCCGCCTCCGTGGTGTATCCCCGAAGTGGGGGCACTGTCGTGGGGGCCCGGGGACCCGGGCCCACAAATTTTCTGTTCCCTTTTTTTTGGCAACCCCTTAAGGAGGGTAATTTAAAAAAAATTTGTCCGGGTGTACCTCCTGTCGCAAAAAAGGGTCCCCGCCAACCGGCAGGGCTCTTGCACCCACGCCCATCCCTACGCAACCCTGGTCTCACTGGGGATGGGCTTCATAACCGACCTACCCCGTCGTCCGGGAATACCCCTTGTGTGGGTGGTGGGAAGGTTTTCTAAAAGGCACATTTTGTCCCCCTTGCCATCTGCCCTTTGGCCCCGGCCGGGGCCGGGATTTTTTTTTTCCACATTTTTCGTCTGCACGGTCTCCTCTCCAAAACATTCCCGGGCGGGGGGTGCAGTTTGTTTTAAATTCTGGCGGCCCTTTTTCCTAAACTCCAGTAAGCTTGACTTCTCCTGGCTTCCACCCTCAGACGAATGGCGGTGGAGAGGTGAATCAAGTTCTGGGGTGTTACCTCCCACTTGTGCTGCACGGCAAAAGACTGGGCCCCAATTACCCTTGGGCGGAATTTTCGTATAATTTCCCCGAGTCAAAGTCCGCGGGTGCCTCTCCCCTTTTACGTTTGTAGGGTTACATCCCCGCCCACCTCTCCCCAATCCCCATCCACATCCCAGTCTGACATTTTGGGCCCGGCATAGGGCCGTTTGGTCCCTACCCGCCAATCCTGCTCCGTGCGTTGATCGCATGAAGGCCAAAGGGAAAAAAGAAGAACCCCCTCCTGTTTCTCCCCGGGGGATAGGTGTGGCTGTCGCCCAAAGTCCGCCTCAAAATCCCCTCCCACAAAGGGACCCCCCTTTTTGTAGACCCTTCGAGGCCTTTGCGCTAAACCCGGTGGCCATAAACTCCCCTCCCCCCTGCGTACCCAACTCCCTTTTACTTTTCGCAAATAAAAACCCCTGGGGCCTTAATCGCTTCTCTCAGAAGGGAGTCCATCCCCGTCGTGGCTGATGCAGCTAATGTTCTTTGTGGTAAAGAAAATCCTGGGGATGAGGACTAGAGGGAAACGTTATTTTCTAGTTGCTGGGAAAGGGGGCGGGCCCGAGGAAAGATCGTGGGGGCCGGAGGAGAAAATCCTTTGGGCGCAGCATTTTCAGAAATTTCTCCACTCTAAAAAGAAGGGGGACCCAAAGGGGGGGGGGTACGTCACATGCCCCCGCACCCCTTTTCCCGGTCGCGGCCAAAAACCGTGCCCCGACTCTGACGGCGCCCCGTCCCGCACCTCGGGTCCGGGGTCCGCTCTTCCGCTGTCCGGCCCCAGTGTTTTCCCCCCCCTCGCTCCCGCCCTCCGTCTCGGTCTCCGGCGTTTCGCGGCGCCGCCCCTTACGGGCCCCCCCCCCCCCGCCGCAGTCTGAGATTTAAAGGGACAGTGCGCCGGTAATTGGCCATTGCCGGGGACGCTCCCATTTTAGCCCGCCCCCTTCCCAGTGGCCTTTGCCGGATCTTTTGGCTCATGCCATTGTGAAAACATTCCCGAAAAACCTTGTCCCCGCCCCCCGTGTACCGAACCCTTTTGCTTCGTTTACGACCCCGATCCTTTCCGCCCCCCCTGACCTTCTGCCTTTCTACGTTCCAACCACAGCCGCCTCCCTGACCTTCTTGCCCTTTCCCCACTACGAGCCTGACTGCCAAAACTGTACCCCGCCTACCCCTTTGGCCCCCCACCGCAGGCAAGCCCGCCCGGGGGTTTTATTTGTCGACCACGTTTTAGTTTATTCTGATATTTGAAGTCAGGAGGGAAATTTTTTTTTTTCTGAAACAATTGGCCCCTTAGGGCTTTTTTTTTTTTTTCTTCCCTGTACCAACACTGTAGGATTTACGTGACTCGATGGACCCGTTCCTTTTTTAAACCCATCTACAAGGGGGGCCATTTAAATGGATACACTAGAAAAAATGGGGGTGGCTGGTGATATCAATTCCGTTTTTGGGACATTAGTATATGTTAACCTCTCAGCTTTTCAATGGCTGTAAACAAAGAGAAAAATTGTAAATAACTCATAAAGAATAAAGTTACATTAAAACCAAAACACACCATTAA
>JAODAL010084263.1:0-10979 GCA_025379985.1 Phyllomedusa bahiana
ATCATAAGGGTAAGGCATTTTAAAATGTCCCAATAGACCAATATAGGGGGTATAGGCAGTTTAATGTCCTTATAGGCAGATATAGGCGTTTAAATGCCCCCTAGACCAATATAGGCAAGTATAGGTTTTTAATTCCCTCAAGGCAGATATAGCTGGTATAAGGCAGTTTAATGTCCTTCATAGACCAATATGGGCAGGTATATGTCCCATAGCAATTTAAAAGGCAGGTATATGTCCCCCTAATAGGTTTTGGGCAGGTTTATGTCCCCCAAGGCAGGTTAAGGAGAAAATATGGCCCCATAGGTTTTTTATGCAGGAAAATTTGCCCCCCCCTAGGCGGTTTAAAAAGGCAGGTAATGCCCCCCTAGGCTTTTTTTTATAGGCATTAAAATGTCCCCCTAGGTGGCTATAGGCGGGTTTATATGTCCCCTAGGCTTGTTATGGCGTTATTTTTTTCCCCCCCTAGGCTGTTATTTCGGTTATGTCCCCTAGGCTGGTTAAGGCAGGTTAGGTTCCCCTTTGGGCAGTTATGGGCAGGGTTAAAAAAAAAAAAAAAAAAAAACAAAAAAAAAAAAACCCCTCGCTCTCGGCCCGCCTCCCTGGGCTCCGCCCGTCTTCCGGCACAGGGGGTGAGTCTCGGGCCCGGCCCCGCGAGGACCACACCCCTTGGCCCAGCTCCGGAAGCCGGAGTTGCGGCTGGGGGGATTCCACTGGGAGCAGGGCGCTGCCTCGTCCGCAGGGGTATCTCTTCCCTGTATGCGCACCGGAGGAGTCGCATACAATTGAAGAGATCCCCCGATAGCGCCTGGCCACGGCGGCCCCGGATTTTGTGGTTATCGGGATTCTGCTATATGTGCTATGGGAGTCGATGTAAAAGAATTTCCCCCTGTGGCGCACGGGCCATCGCGTGTCCGAACCCCGACTCAAGTATAAGCCGAGGTCGGTTTTTTCAGAAATTTTTTTGTGCTAAAAAACTGGTTATACTCGGTTATATACAGAAAGGGGTTTTGCTTTGTTTGAAAAAGTCCGATCTACTAAAATCTAACATAATTTATCCCGTATGTTGAATGCTGTACACGAAAAAAATCCAAATGCAAAAATTTCTTTTTTTTGGTCTTTTTCACGTCCCAAAAATTTGGGAAAAAAAGGATCAAAAAAGTTGCATGTTTTAAAAAATTGTTCCCAATAAAATGAAAAGTTCCCTGCAAAAATCTTCTCCACTAAAAGCAGTAGGAAAGTACAAAAAAGTTATTGGTTGCTGAAAATGGCGCCGTGGCAAAAATGTGAAAAATTTAAAATGTTTGAATTTTTTTTACGGTACCGAAACATAATGAAAACCCCCCAAAGTTTTTGATTGGCGGATGCGTTATCAACCCGTGAATACAGAGGGCATGCAACGGGCGGGGCAAAGGTAGGCGGAGGTAGGCGATAGCCCAGGGGTACCCCCCGCCCGTCACGTGGGGGGTGCGCCCCTTACGTCAAAGTCAGTCAGTGTGTTTTTATTTTTTCGGGCCCCCTCCTTTTCCTGTGCGGGGCTGCGCCTGCGAGCACAGCTCGTGTTCTGCTTGAGCGGGGCCGCCCCCTGCCCTCCCGCCCCCCCTCTTGCGCGGGAATGCGTTGCGGAGACATGCCACAGGCACCGTGCAGACGGTCAGTGCCTCAGTTGGGGGGAAATACCTGGCGCCTGCCCCTGCCCCCCGAGTGAGGTAGCTTTTTGCCTGTCATGATGTCGTTTTCTTTTCTCCCCTGCGGGCGGGCAGGGCGCCGTGGGCGGGGCACGGGGGTAGAAGCCCAGCAGAGGTCTTCTACCCGATCAGTACCCCCTGCACACTGACTGGAGACTCCCCCCTCGATTAAAGTGACCCCTGACCTGTGCCCCCTTCGATTAAAGTGACTATCTCTGGGGTGGGATTGAAGGGTGGCATGAGGGGATTTTAAGGGGGGCAAATGGGATGTGTAAGGGTGGGGTTTGGGTTGAAAAAGGTGGGATGTGGGGATGTGAAGGGCTGGGCTGGGGTTTTTTTAAAGGGGGGGGATGAGCTGGGATGTGAAAAGGTGGGTGGGTTTTTGAAAGGGTGGGAGCTGGGAGGTGAAGGGCTGGGGTGGGGTGTGAAGGGGGTGGGATGTGAAGGGCAGGCTGGGATGTGAAGGGAATGGATTTGAAGGGCGGGGGTGGGTGTGAAGGGGGTGGGGTGGGTGTGAAGGGTGGCATGAGCTGGAATGTGAAGGGCTGGGCTGGGATGTGAAGGGCTGGGCTGGGATGTGAAGGGCTGGGCTGGGATGTGAAGGGATGGGATGTGAAGGGCTGGCATGAGCTGGGATATGGTTGTGGTCATGAACCACACAAAATTCCGGGGGGAATGTCAAATATGTTGTCAATAAAAAAGTGTTAAAAATTTGGCAAAACGGACCCAAACCCAATAGATACAATAAGGAAGCATAAAACAGTGGGAAAAAGGGGGTTTTCGGCTTGGAACGTCAGCATAAAACGGGCATTTTTTCATGAAAAATAGTCACCGGGGATTCCGGAAAATGTCGGAATCCGAAAATCCAAAAAAATTACATAAACCCCCAATGGGCCCTTTGTCTAAAGCATTAATTTCTGTCTGAGCGATTTTGCAATGGGGGGGTTCTCTCCCCCGCCTTTATCAACGAGCCCCCGGTTTTTCTTTGGGACACAGGGATGTGCTGTTGCATTTAAAACATCAGTGGGCTGTTTCCTATAGTGGATAGGGGGAGATGTAGACCCCCCTATACAGCCACCCCCATATTGCATAGAAAACTTAAATTTTTAAATATTTAAGTTGCGTTTTTTTTAAAGCTTATTTGGTTTAAAATTTTTTGTTTTTTATGTTTGGTTTTTTTTAGTTTCGGGGGTGTCCTAGGGGGGCCCAAAAATTCCCGTCGCTCGCTAATTTAGTCATTTATGGGGGGAAAAAAATGTATAATACAATGTAGAAAATCCCTTTTCAAAGACATAGGGGGTCGGGAGGGACACGATGACCCCCTTATGATATGGGAGGGAGATGTATCTGCCGGGGCTTGCCAGTTAACCCGTATAATAACAAAACCCCTTTTAAACCCGTATTACTTTGAATGGAAAAAAAACAGAAACCCTAAATTTTTTAGATCTCACGCTAAAAGGGTGTCCTAATGAAAATATTTCCACCAAAATTATCCAAAGATAGTGCAGGGGAAAACAAATTGCATTTAAAAAATTTTATACAAAAGCCACTAAAAAAAACAGTTCCCATGGGAGAATGACGAGAGCAAAAGAAAACTGTGTAGCCAAGGGGGCTTCAACATTGAATCAAAAAAAACTGTAAAAAAGGTACAAAGAGAGGGTACCCAAACAAAATTTTTGATCAAGCTATTTGAAAGTCCAAAATAAAAAATAGGGGGCAGTTTAATAAACAGGAAATTAAAATGAAAAAAAACAAGGGGAAATAAAACCAAACCCCCCTTGTATTTGGATCATACAAACATTTAAAAAAAAATAAAAAAAATAGTATAAATATTTCCCCCTTCTCTGCGAGGCACCACATCGATTTGATACTAAAATGAAGGCTATCAATAGTATCCGGAGCACAAACGAAGGGGTTTACAAAACCCCCTTTGTTATGGGCCCCCCCCAATTTAAATACATGGTTTAAGCGTAAAGGCTTTTTTAAGTTGGTATTAGACAATGCAGACGTGTATGTACCCCAATCCTGGAAAGATTTTGGGGGATATAAGGACAGAAAAATTTTCCCCTTAAACAATTAATTAAATTTGCAGTTCGCAATTGTAGTATTCAGCTTGGTGAAAGAATAAAAATTTCAATTATAGGGGCCTATGAAAATTCAAGACAAGATTTTAGAAATTCAACGATTTCTCGTCAACAGCAGATAGAAAAAATCAGGTTGTAAAACTTTTTTATTGTATGCATAAATTTAGATTTAGCACTCTAAAATAAAAAAAATAGAAAAAAAATGTCTAAATCTATCGAGGAGGTGATCGGTGTGCAATGCGTATAGAGAGGCACATGGATCATCACTCGAATACAGCACCCCCCCAAGGGTTAAAATCAACAAGACAAATGTGCACTATTGATGGAACAATGCGTTTTTTTTTGTAAAGTCCTAATTAAGTGGGACAGTTTTTTTATGGTTAAAGTGTCATGTTTTTATTGTCGATGATCCCGCCCATGAAACCTCAAAATGAGAATACTTGAGCCAATGCGCATTTCGGAGTCTCCAAAGCCAGTAGTAACCCGGGCGGGTCATTGCGCCCTACCGGAATACGATTGTGGTTCCGGAACGCAATCACCGGCGGGAGGGCCAGAGAGTGGGCCTGGGGAAGTGCAATGGCTCTATTTAAATTTTTCTAATGTGCATTGGGGATCAGGTGAATGCAATTAATGTTATCAATGTATGTTAATAGTAGACATTGTAGTTGCACAGGTTAAACGCAGAGAAGGGCCGTGATGTCTGAGCCCCAAACGCGTCGCGTGCCCGTCCCTGTACTTTAGGTACAACTCCTAAAAGTGGGCAAGGTCCTTTTTTCTATGCTTTTTTTTAAAAAGGGGTTTAATAAATTTTTGCATGTTTTTTTAAAAAACTTTAGGGGTCGTGTGGAATCATTTCAAGTTTCCTATAAAACATCTGCGACTTATGCGTTACGGAAAAAAGGTGGTGAGCTGGCTTCACCATATCAAAGAAAATTATTTGTAAACATGCAGGTTTCCCCGCCTCTGCTCCGCCCCTTTCCCTTCCCCCTGCAGTGTTCCTGAAGAAGGAATGAAAAAGGCTGCCGCTGAGCTTTCTTTTTTCCTGGGTTAAAAGGGAAAAAAAAAAGCTATAGTTTGCACAAAAACAGTTTCCCTGTGGGTTAGCAAAACAATGTTTGCTCAATAAGAGACTTAAAAAACTCAGAGCTGGTTCGGAACGGGCGGGGAGGTGGAGGAGGGACATCAAGAGGAGGTTATTGTTTTTTTAAAACAGAAACACAACCCCCCCTTTTTTTTCGGCCTCAAGAGGGGAGTTTCACCCGGTTAGGAAAGGACTCACTTCGGGCAAAACCCCTTTAAAAGGGAGTGGCATTTTAAAAATTACACCCAAGTTTTTTTTGGTGCTTTTTTTCGGAGGTCCCCATAGGGTAAAAACGGGGCCAATAGGATAGGTATCCAAAAACAGGGCCGTCCTTTTTGGGGGCTTTCCCCCCGTGGTCATAAGGCATTTACGGAGTGAAAAGGTCTTCGACCTTGATTCCCCCCTACTTTTTAACTCCTTCAGTTCCAGACAAAAATCTAGAGGAGGAAAATCTGCAAAATTAAAAGGGGGAATTTTTGGTAACCCAATAATTAATTTTACTATTTAGGTCTTGAAAATATTAATACAAATCATGGCAAACCCAAAAAATAACTTTATAATCTTGAAAAAATCTGTCTATATATTAAACTACATAACCCAATGAGAAACCCCATCCTAATTGCCCATAAATAATGTGGAAAAAAAATGTCCCAAAAAGGGGGGTCCCACCTGGAACCCCAAAACATCCTTACCTAATGCAGCCTACATTGTTAAGGTACCCCACCAAAAAAAAAGTGCATATATCAATTGAAAAAAAAGACACCCCAAAAAAAAACCCCTATGGCTATTGGTGATGCATCAATTATAGATCCAAGCAAAAGGGGGGAAATCTGGGGTGACCCAAAATGAGAGGAGACAAAAACCTGTGAATGGAAAACAATTTAATGTTTACAAATCTAAACTTATACGTTTTTGTTAGTCTCTGCAAACCAATGGATTGATTTAAATTACTATATTATTTTTACATTTGGATTGCTCTGGTGTCAATGTGCCAGGCTGGGATTGGTTCTTGTATGTGCTTTAGACTAATTTTTAAAAAGTTATATTTTAAACTAGGGACTTTGCGGCAACTTTAAACTTTTTGTGATATTTTGGTTATGTTGACCTAAAACACCTGGAAATAAATACTAACTATTAACTCTAACCTTCAGTGAGGCCAGTTGATGCTGAAGGTGAGCTTCCTTGTGAGTTTTCACCAAAAATTAATTGGGTCTACCGGGACAAATTGCTTGAATCAGATTAAATTGGGAGCTAGTTACCCCCAAAATACCATAGATCTATTGTCACTAGAGTGCCGGGGACCCCATGTGGAGTTTATCCCTTGGGCCACCAGTGGAGTTGATTCCTTGGGCTCACCAGTGTAGTTGATTTGGGGCTCACCAGTGGAGTTTATTCTCGGGCCCACCAGTGAAGTTGTTTTTTGGGACCCACCAGTGGAGCTGATTCTTGGGGTTACCTGGGGTGATTCCTGGGGCCCTACCATGGATTGATTTTTGGGGGCCCACCAGTGAAGTTGATTCTTGGGGCCCACCAGTGGAGTTTATTCTAGTGGGCCCACCAGTGAAGTTGATTCTTGGGGCCCACCAGTGAAGTTGATTCTTGGGGGACACCAGTGGAGCTAATTCTTGGGGCCCACCAGTGGAGCTGATTCTTGGGGTTCACCTGTGGAGTTGATTCTTGGGGTTCACCTGTGGAGTTAAATTTCTTGGGGCCAACTCTACATATACTATTGCACATGACTCTTTAAAACCCCACCATGCCTAGGGGCCCAACAAGGGTTTTCCCTGCCCCCCCTGTTGGCCAGTCTGAGTCTGCACAGAACCCCTAATCCTAACCCCAATTTAGGCCTAGAGTTATGTCTATGGTTAGTGTTGAAGGAACAAATTCCGGTTGAGGGCATCCGAAAACTCAACATTTTTCACATGCTCAGTCCAACTAGTGTCAAACTGAACAGGGCCCTATTCAAACAATGCTTTTGTTAAGTAAGCACAGAATGATGGACTCCATAGGAAAACTCGAAAAGAGCTCATCTTTTGATGTTGGTTAACACCACATCCCTCACCCCCTATCACAGAGAACTTGGTACTTGATTGACCCCTACTTTGCTCAATAGCTATTAAATAAAGGATGCAGCCCCCCCAGACTTGGGCCCCCCATCCCGGGACCTCACAACAGTAGTATTCCGCCCCCTATGTGAAGTTTTATTAACATCAATAATAAAATTAAAGACAGGAATCTCCAGAGCTGACCACCAGGCACCCTTAGGCGACAGTCTGGAGTCTGGGCCCTTGCTGCACTGTTAAGAGTATTACCTGAATATTTTTGAGGTCCTTGTAAAACCTTACTCCATGTGTTGCAGACTATAGAAATTGATTTTGCAGGGGAAAGGCTCTAAACCTCTAGGTAACTCAAGCAGAATTGCTTCAGACACAATCACATTTTAATGTGGTTCTGCGGGAAAAGTCCAGAATGTTTTTAATGGATAGCCTGAGGCAAGAAAAAAAAGCCAAAACTTTTTTTCTTTTTCTCGCAAAAAACATCACTGAGATCTTACAAACACACACATAATAGCTCCCGTCAATTAATTTAAAACTATCTCCAATGATTTCCATGAGTTTGCTGTCCCTTTTAAATTTCTTCCAGATGCCTTTAGTTAAATTTCTGGGGCCCTATTTTTACTGAGAACCTTGGCTGCACCTATAATATCTCTAGGTCTGGTATTATATAAAACAGAAGATGCTACAACAGCAGTGTTCCTGACCATTACCTATAGAAGGATGCCCTCCCCACCAATGTCAACATATTTTTCATGGCAAAAAAATGACCCAATTAGAAGGGGATCGTCTGCTTTTGGTTAACGATAAATTTTACAGATAAGGCATTTGACAGTCATTTTCTGACCACAAACTAAACCAATCAATTAAAAATGTGCAAACCAGCACCACAGTAATCTTTCCGAAAACTAAACCCAACATCCTGCGAGACCGACTAATGCTGAATTCCATCACAACTAGTTAACTGAAATCATGAAATCTCGTGCAATGGGGTTTACAATCTGTTTTACCCAGCAGGATACGCAAGTGAGCTTTTGTTTTTTACAAAAAATAAATTAAAAACAAACAAAATTTTCTGTTTCAGATAAGTAAGATTGAAGATAATTGAAAGAGATAGATAGAAGATAGATAGATAGATAGATAGTTATGAGACTAAACAGCCAGCCAGACAGACAGTCAGACAGACAGACAGACAGACAGATTAATAGTATAATAGAAGATAATAGATAGAAGATATAGGATAAATAAAATATTATGGTAGATAGATAGATAATAGTAGAAATGAGACTAAACAGCAGCCAGCCAAAGACAGACAGACAGATGGGATAGATAATAGATAGTAATAGATAGATATAGATATGAGACTAAACACCAGCCAGACAGCCCAGTCGCAGACAGACAGACAGACACACAGACACACAGACAGACAGACAGATAGATAGATAGATAGATGATAGATATAAATAAATGATATATATGAGGATAGAGATGATAGATAGATAGATATGAGACCAGACGAACAGCAGACAACGACAGCATAATAGATAGATAAAATTTTTAACTAAACAGCCAGCCACCAGACAGCAGACAGATAGATAGATAGATAGATAGATAGATATGAGGATAAATAGATAGATATGAGGATAAAATAGAATATGAGGATAGATAGATTAGATAGATAGTTTAGATAGATAGATAGATAGATAGAAATAGATAGATATGGGATAGATAGATATGGGATAGATAGATATGCATACCTCCCAACTGTCCCTATTTTGGGAGGGACAGCCCCTTATTTTTAACCCTTGTTCCTCTGTCCCTCTCAGTGCTATAAATGTCACTCTTTTTTCATTTGGGAAATAGATTTTCATCAAATAAACCACTCTCTTGCTTTACAAAAGTATCTGATTGCTTCCTCGCTGTAAAATCACATAACAACTTCCTTAAAAATTTAATCATTGGCTACAATGCAACCCTAAAAATGTCTCCCTTTTGGCAATCTAAAAAGTTGGCATGTACGTATTGGGCGTGGTTAGAGGCGTGCCTTTGTGTGATGTCACATGTTTGGGTGTGGTTGGAGGGGTGGCCTAATAAAGTCTCTCTTTGCAAAATCTAAAAGTTGGGAGGTATGGATATGGGATGGATAGATAGATAGATAGATAGATAGATAGAGATATGGGATGGATAGATAGATAGAGATATGGGATGGATAGATAGATAGATAGAGATATGGGATGGATAGATAGATAGATAGAGATATGGGATGGATAGATAGATAATAATAGACAGAACTAAACAGACAAGACAGACAGATAGATAGAAAAGATAGATAGATATGAAAAATAATAGATAGACAAATATTGAGACAGATAGATGGATAGATAGATTTGATTTGTTTATATATGGGTGCAGACATCTAATTTATATATTTAAAATATGATATAATGAGTAGATAATATGATACAAGATTAAATCCATATTATATAAATATATATATATATAATATATATAATATATATATATATATATATATATAAAATATATAATATATATAATATATATATATTATATTATTTTTATATATATTTATATTTATATTTTTTTTTTTTTTACAATGATTAGTAAAGGTGTTTCAAGGTCCCCCTCCGGCACAGGCTTATTCCGTTTTTCTTAGAACTCTGGGGGTTTCATTCTGTTGTACTGGAGGAGTACAGCGGAACACACCACTCACCGTACTTGGAATTCCCATCAGGGCCATCTTTCCAGTAGTAAAAGGGCCCCCAGGTGGTGTATTTATGTTCCAGGAGTACAAAAACATACCCTGGATCCTTTGGTTGGCTTTGCTTAAAGTAACTGTTTGTGTTTTTTAGGATATGCAAACAGTTAAAAAACCAAGGCGGAGAAGAGAGCCAAAGGCTCCCTGCTCTGCCAATTAGACTTGTAGGCTGCTGGTGCCCAGACATAAGTGGTGTGGTAATATGGGTGTGCTTGGGCGTAGCTAGAGGCATGGCCTAGTGTGATGTCATGGATTTTGGGCAGGGCACCTGCCGTGTTAGTTCAGGGGCCCCTAATGCTGTTAAAAACGGCTCTGAAATCCCATAGAACATAATGGAGAGTGGAGCGCATGCACAACCGGCTCTCCATTCTGAATGGACACTTGCAGTGGCCCGATCCTAACATAGATGCAGATGCCAGAGGTTTTGGAAATTCGCACCTATCACATTTTGATGGCATTGATATGCAATCAAAATCTATGGTGGGAACACCTCTTTGATTACCAGGTACTACAATGAGTGGCAGCATCAAGGCAGTGCTCCTGTCAGGGACCATGATTAAAGAGGTGTCTACTGATAAGGATATGATGCAAGATAGGGAACTGAACACTGATCCGGGGCCCAGATGCTTTGGCTGTATGCCGTGTTGGCGTCATTTGCCGGCTTTTCCCGGACCCGGGGTATTATGGGCAGAGATTGAAACGGGGAGCTGTTAAGCAGGGGTTTAAGACCTCTTTGGCTTTTCTCTGTTTTTGAAGAGTAAAATAATATCATTAAAGAGGTGGTGAGTGCCAGTTAGAGATGGGCGAATTGATTCTAATGAAGTGGAATTCATTTAGAATTTCAGGGAAAAATTCGGTTCGAACGAAGTCGAAGTTTTGGGGTACTTCGCGTGAACGAAGTGTGCTTTTCATTGATAAAATGGCTGCGAGCACATGCGTTTCATGGGGCAAAGCACTCTGGAGGAGAAGGCATAGCCTCATACATGTGCAGAGTGAAGCCAATCATAACCGGCGGATTCTGTGACGTCACCGCACTATATAAGCCGAGCGCGCCGCTGGGGCCCAACACCCTCACTGTACTGATCAGAAGGTGCGCCCGCGGCGCTTATGAAGCTGATACTAAAACCATTTTTATACAGCGTTTTGGGGGGGGGGGCCAGCTTGTCTCAGAGACTGCTCTTTTTAACGTCTATTCTGATTTTGCATTGGATCTAACCCCGTGTCGTCCCTTCCTCTAACAAAGCTTTGCCACACCCTTAAATATCCAAGGGGTTTTAAAATGTTTTCCGTTTTTTTCCA
>JAODAL010084264.1:0-10979 GCA_025379985.1 Phyllomedusa bahiana
TAAAAGGAGTCTTTTAACCACCATTTTAGTTTAACTGGCTTTAACTATACGTCCGCCCAGTTGCCTTTAAACCCTTTTGGGCCCCAATTAAAAAGTGCGGGAAAAGGAGTTTAACCACCATTTTAGTTGAACTGGACTTAACTTATATCTGTCCTGTACCGCAGTTTTGCCCAAATTAAACCTGTCGGGCCCCACAGATTAAAAAGTGCCGGGACAAGGTCTTTGAACCACCATTTAGTTGAACTGGACATTGACTATACCTGTCCTGGAACACAGCATAAGCCCCAAACCTGCATGACCCCCACATTTAAAAAGTGCCGGGAAAAGGAGTCTTTCAACCACCATTTTAGTTGAACTGGACATAGACTATACCTGTCCTGGGCCACAGCATGACCCCTAAACCTGTTTGACCCACAGATCACACAGTGCCACTATGCTATTTTGTACAGTGACGCTCATTAGAATATTTTTGGTAACTGACATTTGTTTACAGAATTTATTTAGGGAAGTTTTATTTATAGTTTTACATTATTACCATTTTGCTTTTTTTTCAAGTGTGATAACATACAACATACACCCCTCCCTGCAGTTTTTAAAGGTATTTTTTACACGTGTAGATGTGTTAATTCGTCCGCACACCCATAAGTAATACAAATGTCCTAATCATCCCCAAAACACTTCTTAGTTGAGAAGACATTTGCCCTCCTGGCTTCTGAGACTGATTCAGCCAATCAATTCAATGGTTTCATTTTTCCTCCAAATCCTTCTTCATTGATTAGGGACAGACTCCCATGGAGATCAAATGATGCGACCCCATAGTGACTCCAGCCCCAGAAAATTTTAAGCCTCAAATTGTGCAATTTGTGTCCAGCCCTGGAGCCCTTTTTGACACTACTTAACCTCACAGAAATCACCTTTTTCAAAATCTGATTTTTTAGAGAAATTTGAAGCTCTCCTGATTGTCCCTAACGGTGAGAGCCAGTGCTGCCGTCAGCCATCTGTTAACACGGAGGTCCAGCTGCCAGGGCCAGACTTACCACCCCTATCTGATATGTTTACGATATTAAAAGGTATTTTTGGCACCTATCAATTCACCTGTGGTGACTACAAAATTGCTGTATTCAAATTAACTGCCAAAGTGATCTATCAACAAAGCTTGGACTGACCAAAAGTGAAAAAAACACCTGTCTGAAATGTATACAGATATTAAAAGGTATTTTTGGCACCTATCAGTACACCTGTGGTGACTACAAAGTTGCTGGATTCAAATTTAACTGCAAGGTGGCTGTATCAACACAGCTGGCCTGCGCCCAAAGTGAAAAAAAATACGTATCTGAAATGTATACTGATAATAAAAAAGGGATTTTTTTTGGCACCCATCAGTAACCTGTGGTGACTACAAAGTTGCTGGGATTCAAATTTAACTGCAAAGTAGATCTATCAATAAAGCTTGACTGACCAAAAGTGAAAAAAAACCGTATCTGAAATGTATTCGGATAGTAAAAAGGTTATTTTTGGCACCTTTCAATTCACCTGTGGTGACACAAATTGCTGTATTCAAAATTTAACTGCAAAGTAGATCTTTTCAACAAGCTGGCCTGCGGCAAAGTGAAAAAACACGTATCTGAAAAAGTATTGGATATAAAAGGTATTTTTTGGCACCTTTCAATTCACCTGTGGTTGGTACACAATTTCTGTATTCACATTTAAGTGCAAGGTGCCTCAATGAACAAAGCTGTAGTGCGCCAAAGGGAAAAAACACGTATCAGAAAATGTATTCAGATAATAAAAATTATTTTTGCACCTTTCAATTCACCGTGGGACTACAAAATTGCTGTAATTCACAGTTAACTGCAAAGTAGCTCTATCAACAAAGCTGTACTGCGCCAAGTGAAAAAACACGTTATCTGAAATGTATTCGGATAATTAAAGGTATTTTTTGGCACCTGAATCAACCTGTGCTGACTACAAAAAAATTGCTGTATTCTAATTTAACTGCAAGGTGGCTATAGTGCAACAAAGCTGAATGGGCAAAGATTGAAAAAGAACCTACCCTATCTGCAATGTATACTGATAATAAAAGTTGGTTATGCACCTAACAAAGGAGGCCTGCAGTTACTAGAAAAGATGTGTATCCTAATATAAGGTTTCAGGCTGCCCAATATACCCAGGAAATATTTCAATAGAAAACTTTGAATAATAAAGCATTCAGTGCAATGTCTACACTAAGTCTTGGTGAACCATATCCAGTATTCTTTAAGAGAACTTGTCTGTGTTCGCCCACGCTGGGACCCCCCCTCCCCCCCTGCTCCCTTCCATGACTTTTGACAGCAATAGTATGCTCCTTTAAAATTCTCTACCTAACTACATAAAATCTTCAAATCTCTGATCTAACTAAGTTGTAAGGATCACAGTCTAACAGTAACGAGCTTTCTCTGTGAAGAAATAGAATAATTTCGCTGATCTGTTTTGCTGATTGCCGTTTGGGACAGAGGCAGAGCGGCACGTCCTACGCTCTGGAGACGCTGACACGTACACTGATCAGATGAACATGAAGGGCTGTTCTATGTAAAACGAGGTCATGTGATTTTTTCCCAGCCAATCGCAACCATGACACATCCTGAGTCATGACGTTGCACACACTCTCACCCTGCTCTATTCTGTAAGCGTGGAGTTGCTGGCCGCCAAAAAGACAGGAAGCGCCAAAAATGGCGCAATATGTATTTAGATTATGGCACAGATTTTAACCTAAATTATCTGCAGTTATCTATAAAAATCCGTCAAGCTAAATACCTGTGCCCGATTCAACTTTGTCAATAAAAAATCGCACAACAGTCTAATAGCAAATGCTGAATTGTTGTAAGAGCGCAAAAACTCCAAAAACTCCCCTGAAGTTGTTTAGACATGTTAACTGTTATCTCTGCTAAACTAAACTGATAGTATGTCCATACTTATGCATCAAAGATAAAACTTCTGTTAGATAGCCCTGGGTCATCCTTCAAAATACTTCACACCGTTCACACTTCTAGTACAGGGACCCCACCCCCCCCCCATAATGAAGAAAGTTTGGGCACCCTATTTAATCTAAATAATGATTTTAGTTCAAATATTTTGGGTGTTTTGCAACCAGCCATTTCATTGAATATATCTAAATAGAACTAATCTTGCACATTTTGTGTAGTACAATAAACCACGATTTTCAAATCGTGGTAAATATACTGTGTCCCATCATTTATTAGATATATCAAAATTTTGAAATGTGCTGTTGCAAACACCCAAATAATTTAGAAACTAAAAATGATTAAGATAAATAGGGGTGCCCAAACTTTTTCATATGACTGGTATAGTATCTACTAAACCCTATACAGTATATGCTCTTACTGAAGGTGAATTAACTTTCCCCTATTATCCACGGAATTTTGCCACTCTATATTTTAAGTTCTTGGTACCGACATTCTTTAGTTGTTCATTACCTGCCCTCTTTGAGGTCCTCCTTTTAATTCCTGTAATTTGTTTCCCGATTGTATAGTTTATTCCTGAACATTTAGGCGACATTATGAATCTTCGCCACGTCTGAGCGCTTGTTATTTCGCCCAATTTCAAGGAAAACACTGCACCTCTATGTATGTCGGCGCGCCGAGGTGCGCTTCATACATGCGTGTAAAGGTCCACCGCGCCTTGCCAGTGTGTGAGGCGCAGAAGGTACTAAGGCGCAGAAGGGACTTGCGTCCTAACATTATTCCATTCCGAGACAGGCTAGAAACACGAAAATCATTAAACTATGTTATGTGAAGTGAGCAAAAAGATTTATCATTTCTAGATGAATTTGAATGAATAGAAGTGAAAAAACAAAGCTGTCCTAAAAATGAATTAAATGTAAGTGAAAAAAGTGGATTCATTTAAAAGTAAAAGGGAAATATATAAGATCGCCTCAAGAAATAAATTCTCAGCTCTCAGCTTTCGTGAGGCATGGGTATGAAACAAAAAAAACTTGTTTTTTTATTACGTGTAAAAAAACATTATCTATGAAAAAAGAGCTCAAACCTTCTAAAAAAAATACATAAATAAAAACACTTTCCCAAACATCAAGAACGGCGCTAGTATCAAAATTTGGATATTAAAAATAGGCCGGGCAGAATACAGGTAATCAATACCTGAAGCTCTTCGCATTGTCGGCATAAACCAGCCAATCAAATAGGACGACAGTGAACCATTATAAGCTATGAGTAGTATTGACCAAACAAATGAAAAAGGAGGTACAGTTTCAAAATTTAAAGTAAAAAAGGCGAAAGAGCTGATGGTTGAGCCCAGGCGGCAATATGAATCCACCAATCATATGTAGTGCGTCTATTTAGAGTGGAGAATAGAAAGGGCGCGATAGAAGGCGCCCTAAAAGTTATTACAGTCTATGACAAATATTCTAGTACTGTGCTTTGTTTATGGTGTACGAGGGGCTCGTCCGCTTAGCCAATCATCGGTGAGCTACTTATCACAATAGATTTCAATGTGGAAAAGAAATGCAGAGCGACTCTGTTAGTTATTGGCTAAGTTAAAAGAGTGCGCGGTTTATTTGGGCCCAATGGGAGAGCGAGCTGACGCTCTTATGGGTTGTTCTAATGCAATCTATAAAAAAACAATAATAGGGGGTAATGAAAATAAACAACATAAATATGGAAGTACAATGAGTTATATTTTAATTTATTTATTTTCATTACACCCATAGTTATATGTTTGCAATGGCTAACGAAAATAAAGAAATAAAAATAACTCATTGAATTCATTTTTATTTGTTTATTTTTTTTTTCTGTTACCCCCATATTATAGTTTAATTTTATAATGAGATCGGTACCAAATTCGTGAGTCTTAACATTTTATTTCGGGCCCTGTTCAGTTTTTTTTATAGATTGCAATTTTAAAAAACCCCTAAGGCTATGTTTTACAAAGGCTTAAAAGGGAAAGTATTTCCTTCCTAAATATCGCCGTAGTGCAAAATTACGGCTTTGGAAAAAATCCCCAGTCACTACATAATCCACAGTTCTCAAAGAGAACTATGGATTACGGGCCCCGGGGGGGGAAAAAATAAAAATAATAAACTTTAATTTTTAAAAAGCCAACATATTCCGCACACTTTACAAATTCAAGGTAAACGTACAGCATTTACACATTAAAATTTTTACAAATAGACAAAAAAGGGGTGAGGGCCTTGCTCGTGAGAGCTTTTCAACTATTAGGGTGTATGGGGGGAAACATAAAGGTAAGAAGTGCCCGGGGTTTTCAAAGGCCCCCCCTTTTTCATAAATAGGGGGGGGTTTAAAATGAAAAATGGATGAAAACCCCCACCCTAAAAGTACATCCAAAAACAATAAGTGCCTGTGAGTGCCCATGTAGGGGGGTTACAAAATTTGTGTGATAGCAGAAGGGGTTTTTGGTAGGGGCCCGGGTGGAAGATGTTTTCTCAGGGCCCTCTTAAAACTAGAGGGTTTTTTGAATGTTCCTGACGCCCGCGGGAGCATATTCCAGAGAACTGGTGCCCTCACCCTGTGAAAACTTGGAGACGGGCATGGGAGGTTTCCCGGGTTTTTTAGGAAGGGGAAAACTGATATCATCACAGAGCGGAGAGCTTTTGGGGAGGGGAGACAGAACGAGGGGGGTGGGGTAGGGGGGTTTCCCCGCGTTGTGGAACTTTAAAAGTTGGAGTGCTGAGTTTAAAACTGATCCCCATACTGCCAAGGGGAAACCCGGGGCAATGACTGACACAGGGTAAAGGGATTAGTATAGCCCGGGTGGGAAAAAAGATGACCTGGCTGCTGCATTCAGGACTTTTAAAGAGGGAAGTTTACAGAGAGGGAGACCGAAAAGCAAGGATTTACAGTAGTCAAATGAAAAGAATAACAACAGTGAGAAGTTTGAGTTTTTCCACGGTGAAAAAGGGATGGATTCTGGAATTTTTTTTGAGGTGCGGGACGGAGCGGGCAAGGGTTTGGATATATGGGGGAAGGTAAAACAAATCAAATATAACCCCAGACGCGGCCTACTCCTAAGAAATGGTGGTACCCATACAGAAACAGAAATAGCGGGTGGGGTTGGTTAGTAGAGGTTGGAAAGACAAAAAATTCAGTTTTAGGGGGTTTATTTTCAGTGGAGAGGGGACAGAGTCAAACAGTGGACAGACAGTCACGGTTTTTTTAGCAGGGCGGAGTGATGTACGGGGAGGGGTGAAATTTGGGTGTCATCAGCAAAGAGGTACGGAAGCCAAAATCTCTGATTTTTGCCAATGGGGGCTGTGTGAAAATGAAAAGAAAAAAGGGACCTAGAACTGTCCCTGGGGAACTCCAAAATCAGAGGGAAAGGGAGGGGAAAAGAACCAGAAAATGAGACACGAAGGAGCGTCAAGAGAGGATAAACCAACGGAGGGGTGCCTGAGGCCATGCTGAGCATGTGGAGGAGAAGGTGGTACCACAGTGTCAAACGCTGAAAGAGATCCAAGAGAAGCACAACGAGTAGTTCACCCTAAATTTTTGCTGTTAGGAGGTATTTGAGATTTTAACAAGGGATTTCTGTGGAGTTATGGGGAAAAACCGATTGCAGAGGGTCAGAAGAGAGTTAAAAAGAGAAAAGTGGATTAGGCGAAGAAAACCAAAAGCTTCCGGGAGTTTAGAATGAAGGCAATTAGAGACGGGTCGGTAGTTGCACACAGACGAGTCCAGGAGGACTTTTTAGTAAAGGGTTTTTATGAGGCGTTTTAAAAGAAGAGGAAAAGACCCAGGGAGAGAAGGGGTTACAGTTGCAGAAAGGGGAGAGAGGACAGTTAGAAATAACTGGACGGGGTGGGGGGGAAAAGGGTCAGAAAAGCGGGTGGGGGCGCACAGACAGGAAAAGCCGGACACTTCTTCCTCCGTTGGGTAAAGGCTGAGAGTAGTTTAGAGACGTGCGGGAGGGGAGGGGTTTTATTTGGGGGACTGAGATATGTGTAGCCGGGGGATATTTACAATTTTGTCTTTGAAGGAGGGGCCAGGTCTTCACACAGGTCTAACTGGGGCCTGACTCTGGCCTTAAAAGGAGTAAGGGGCAAAGAGGGGTTTTGGTTTTGGTATGTTGAGATGAGGGAGGTGAAATTTTTTTTTTTGGCACAAGCAGGCAAGTGGATTTCCTAACATGAATTTTAGTGGAGAAAGTCTCGGATTCAACTTTCTCCCCACCGCTCAGCACACCGAAAAGCACTACAATGGGGATCTATTTTGTGCCATGGTGCGGGCGTCTGACCTGGGGGTGCGGTTCTGATGGTGCTAACATTCCAGGATTTTTGAGAGTTTTTATTTAAAATTTACAACCTGGTCAGGGCAGGAGAGGGAGATATTGGGGGCAGTGAGGGCTGTAAGGGGTCTATATTCCTATAAAAAATGGAGCGGAATTTCAGAATGTGTGATGACATTTTTCCCGAGAAGGTTTAGAATTAAGGAAGAGATAAGGTTGTGGGCAGAGAGATAAAGGAGAATTAGGAAGTAGAAAAGAAAAAGATGAAGAAGACAAGAACCAGAGATTCCCATCCTTGGGTTGGAGAGTCAGTAAACTGCGGGGCCAAAAAGAGGTTAGGAAAAAAACTGAGAGGGGAAAGGAGACATGGGGGCATCAATGGGAGTTGAAACACCCATAATGAGGTGGATTTTTAGGAGGGGAAATAGGGGGCCAGGGAGCAAAAGACCAAAAATGGGGGGGTGAGCCAGGGGTCTGTAGACAACTGCGACTCTGATGGAAAATGGCCGAAAGAGTCTGAGGGTGGACCTCAAAGGAGGGAAAGTGAGTGAGGGACAAGGGGGAAAGACCTGGTACTGCAATGGGAAGAGAAGTAATGCCACCCTCCACCTGGCCTGTTCTCAGGGCGGGGGGTTGGGTAAAGGTAGGCCCCCATATGAAGCACAAGGAACGGTGCCATATCTGGAGCGTGTTTTTTTGTGAAGCCCCAGGTTTAGGGAGTTTGGGGAGAAAAAGGTAGAACACATGATTTTTTGCGACGGATCGGACGTTCCATAGAGCACACTTTTAAAAAGGGGGGGAAAAAAGACACACAATGCAAGCAGTTAGCAGGGTTTTTTATGGAAGAGGAGGGTTGGATGAGCAGTAAGGGGATGGGCCGGTTAGGGGAATGTCCCCTGCACAGAACGGGGAGAAAAAAAGAGCAGCAGATGGGTTCATGATTAAAATGATGGCTTTGTGCAGTAAAAAGTGAGCTGAGGTTTTGGGGGGTTGAAAGGAAAATAGGGGGTGTGGATGAGTACATAGGGGAGGGAAGGAAGAGCACGAATTTGGAAAAAAATTTTCTGATGGCAAGACAGGGGGGGGAAATAGGGGCAGATGGCTCAAGGGAAAGTAATCGCAGGAATTAAGGATATGCAAAGAAGGGAGCACCAAAAAGGGAAGCCCCCCCCTAGCTCACTTTTGGCTCATTTCTGGGGTTTTTCTGGGGAAAAAGTGACATTGAATTACAGCGGCGACACCGCCGCCGGAATGAAAGCTAAAGGGCCGGGGAGGTTCCCCCCCCCCGCTCCCCCCGCACCCCCCTCCCCCCCCCCCATCCCCACGGGGGTAAAAATTGCGGGGCGTAAACACCCCAAATAACCGGTTTTAAAAACCCCAAGGCGTCGCTCGCTCTCCCATTAGCCCAAATAATTGCGCCTTTTTTAACTGAGCCAACCCACAAACAGACTCCAATCTTTTCTTTTCCCCATAAAGTCTATGAGATAAGAAAGCCCCACCCGTTTGTTTGGGCTAAGCTGGACGACCCCCTTTTTCCCCCCCCAACCAATCACACTATTTAAAAAAATTTTCCCCCATAGACAGAAATTAACTTTTAGGGGCGCCTTCTATCGCGCCCTTTTTTCCTCCCCCCTAAAAAAAATTAAAAAAAAGCCCTACAATGATGGTGGTTTTTCCATATCTGCCCCCTGGGCTCAACCAATCAGCCTTTTCTCCCTTTTTTTACGGGATTTGAACGGGCCCCCCTTTTCCCATTTTATTGGTCAATAGAAACTCCAAAATTTTTAAAAAGGGTTTTACTTTTCGCCCTATTCTGATTGGCGGGTTTTTATGCCCAATGAAAAGGGAGCTTACATAATTTAAATTTTAAACTGTTTTTTCCCGGCAATTTCTAATATCCCAAAAACCTGATTTTTCCCGGGACGGCGACAAACGTTTTGTTAGGGTTTTTTTATTTATTTTTTGTTTATAAAAGGTTTTAGCTCTTTTTACAGGGGAATGTTTTACACTTAATAAAAACGATTTATTTACTAAAAACTCCAGCCCCACGGACTGAGATTTTTCAGTGCCCCATCTCTCCATAACTACAAAGGGACAAAATACTCGCGCTTGATTGGCCAGAATAACCAACCCCCCTGTTCAACCCAAACCTCTTTTTTGGGATTTTTTTTCTTTTAAATTTTTAACTGTCCCCCCCTTTTCATTTTTAAATTTTTCCCAAAACTTCTCCAAAAGGGTTTTAATGGTTCACTGTCGCTCCTATTCTGATTTTGGGCCCGGGGTAGCCGGCCCCCGTAGTTCAACCAATCAGCTTTTTTTCTGCATTTTTTACTGGGAATTTTTAACTGTCCCGCCTTTTTAAGTGATTGGGCAATCTCTCCATAGGTTAAATGGTTTACTGTCGCTCCTATTCTGATTGGCGGTTTTTTGCCACTAGTGTTAGCGATTTTTTTTCGACAAAGTTGAAATCGGGAAGGGTTTTTTTGGTGTTTGAAATTTTCCCGATCATGGTTTTTAAAAATTTTGCCATCTATTTAAAATCGCCCCCTTTTTTGGGGTTCCCGTAATTTTTGGGGGCCCCGCAAAACAGATTACAGAAAGAAACAGGGTGAGATGTGGTGCGACTTTAAGACTGGGATGGGTTAATGGTTGGATTGGCTGGAAAAATCACATGACCTCGTTTTTCATTTGAACAGCGTTTCCTGTTTTTTAGCCTCATGTCTCTCAGCGTCCATAGGGATAGGACCTGCGCTCCGGGCCCGTGGCCAAACAGTCAGTAAAATTTTCCCATTTCTGCACAGAAAAAAACCCCTACTATTAGCTGTGATCCCCTTTCCAAATTTTGTTAGATTAGAGAATTTTAAGAAATTTTTTGTATTTTGCCCAGAGAATTTTAAAGCAGCATCTAAACCCCTGTAAACCCCCCGGTTTTGGGGGCGGGGGGGGGGGCCCCCGGGCCAACACAGACAAGCTCCCATCTAAAAAGAACACTGGATAAATTTTAAACCCCCTACTTTTTTGAAAGACATTTAGTGGAATAACTTTATTTAAATTAACAGTTTGCTAATTTTAAAAATTTTTCCCGGATTAAAATTTTTCAGGGCCCGAACTTAAAATAGGATACCATAATTTTCTAGTAACTGCAAGTCCCTTTGTTATTTTGCAAAACTCCACTTTTATTACATTTTACATTTTAGGGTAGGTGTTTCCCCTTTTTAATTTTACCCCTTACACCTGTGACTGTTTTAAATAAACCACCTTGCAGTTTTAAAATTTCAATCCACAAACGTGTAATTTCCGCACAGGTTGTTTGTTTTCCAAAAATACCGTGTAACCCTAACGAAAACATCACAGGGTTCCGGGGTTTTTTTGACTTTTGCGCACTCAGCATTGTTTTATTGACGGGAGCAAACTACCCCTAAAAACTTAAAACACAATTCTATATATTTACCCAAAAAGGGGAATTGGAAAAGGTGAAAAAATCCCCCATTTTACCAAAAAAATAAAATGTTTTTTTAACACCCCATCAAAGTTCCCTTTTACGCAGCATCCACCTTTAAATCCCTTAAAAAAACCCCTTCTTATTCACCACAGGGGAAATTTAAAGGGGGCAAAAAATATCGTTTATTAAAACCAAAACATAACCGGTTTTCATTTTTTTTGAACTTTTTTCCCCCAAACATTTGTTCCTTACGGGAGGGATCAAAGAAAATCTTTTAAAAAAG
>JAODAL010084265.1:0-10978 GCA_025379985.1 Phyllomedusa bahiana
GAGCCCGCAACGGAGCGCGGCCGGGTAAGTAGAGAGGAGCCGGGCCGGCCGGGGAGCGCGCCCACCGCCCGACATGCGGGCTGCGGTGCCGCTCGTGCGGCGACCACGGGTGTGCCCGCGACCCAGGACGGAGGTCACGGGCCCACCCGTGACAAAGAGGACAGCGAAAGATCCCGGGGCTTATAATTCTATAGGAAAATAGGGGTTCTGCTTTCCAAAGAAGGCTATGTACAGCACAAAAAAAATTTCAGGAAAATGAATGAAGCTCACTTCTCTTTTATATATTATCCTCCATCAGATTGCATGGTTTCTCATTCCACCAACATGTCAAATCTTCAAACATTAAAAAAGTAGCAACTTCTGATGATCCAGTATATCAGGACAACCTATATTTTTTTAATCCAGCATCTTTAAAAACAAAATCCAAGCTTCAACAATAAATTTTACAAAAAATTGCATAGGAGTTCGTCAGTCATGTAAACTCATTGGGGCGACATGCATGAAATTTGGCGTGTGAACGGCAAATTTCATGCGCATAATAATTTATGAACCAGTTCAACAGCGGGTCATAAATCAGGTGCATTCTAGCGCTAGGGTGACATTTCTGGTTCAGATATACCACTTTGAAAGTGGTTTACCTGTTCCAGCAGTAATGCGCCTAGAAATGACATAGCGAAGCTATAAATATGTAGCTTCGCTACGGTTCTGGTGTGCCCGTCTCCCGCACCCCCTCTCCCCGAGATCGGATGCATTACAATGCGCCACAGGTGCTATGTAATGCACTCGAAAATGGCGTGCGGGAGATTTAAACATGTATGAACGGGGCTCTGCCTGATATCGGGCTGAAAAGATGCTAGATATGTGGCGCAGCCCCGTTCATACATGTCGCCCAGTGAGTATTACATTTTTGCTGAAAGTATTTATGACGGTGAACT
Source organism: Phyllomedusa bahiana (assembly GCA_025379985.1). Taxonomy (NCBI): domain Eukaryota; kingdom Metazoa; phylum Chordata; class Amphibia; order Anura; family Hylidae; genus Phyllomedusa; species Phyllomedusa bahiana. Next base: position 936 of record JAODAL010084265.1, read on the forward strand.
TTGAAGTTGGTATAATTCAATAATTGAAAATACATCGACAGTAAACATCCAGATATGTATTAAAAGATCTTTACTACTGGCTGAATGCAGCAACTTCTGATGATCCAGTATCCTGGGACAACCTCTTTTTTCTTTATTAATCCAGCATATTTAACCCCTTATTGTCATAGCTAGTTTTGACCTCCCTGACAGAGCCCCATTTTTGAAATCTGACATGTCACTTTATGTGGGAATAACTTTTTTATACTTTTACCTATCCATGTGATTCAGAGAATGTTTGCTCGTGGCACATTGTGCTTTAAGTTAGTAAGAAACTTTCAACCATACAATCCTTGTTTATTTGTGAAAAATATCAAAATATTGTGAGCATTTTGAAAAATTTGCAATCTTCTAAGTACAAAAATTTCTGAGTGCAGGACAGCTATTCCACGCAAAATAATTTATAACTAGCATCTACCATATGTCTACTGTAGGTTAGCATAATTTTTAAACATAATTTTATTTTTTTACGACATAAGGGAGCTTAGAAATTTTGTAGTAATTTTTCACATTTTCAAGAAAATTTGCAACATAGATTTTTGTAGGGACCAGTCCAGTTCTGATGTGGCTTTGAGGGGCCTGTATGGTAGATACCCCCATAAATGACTCCATCTAAGAAACTGCACCCATTGAAGTATTCAAAACACCATTTAGGAAGTTTATTAACCCTTAAAGTATTTTACAAAAATGAAAGCAAAGTGGAGGTGAAATTTTAAAAATTCACTTTTTTTTGTAGATTTTAAATTTGTATTCATAATTCACTGGAACATGGTAGATGATAACAGGGAAATGCAACTCAACATCCCTACCCCAAATTCTGCTTTTTTCAGCGATATCCCATATGTGGCCATAGTGCGCCATTTGGCTCAACCACAAGCCTCAGATGAGTAGGAGCACCTACTGGACTTTGGGGTCTCATTTTCATTAGGTCATTACAGGTTTGCGGACACTCTAAAATGCTAAAACTTAATAAACACCCCTAAAAAGACCCCATTATAGAAATTTTTTTCAGCATTAGGGTGTGGAAATGGAAAAAAAAATTCTAACAATCTGCAACTTTCACTGAAAATGTTTTATTTTTACAAGGAATCTTGGAAAAAAGAACCCCAAAATATGTTATTCAATTTCTTCCAAGTAGGTGTAAACTGCTGTTTGGGTGCATTGAAGGGCATACAACGGGGGGAGCGCTATTTGGCTTTCGAAACACAGATTTTGGTGGGTACCATGTTGCATTTACAAAGCCCCCAAAGTACCAGGACAGGTGAAATCTTACAGGAGTCACCCCATCGTAGATTCAACACCCCTCATGGATCTCATCTATGGGTGCATTGTGCAAGTTGAACGTATGGGTGTTCCACAGTTTTTTTTAGAATTGAGCCATGAAATGGGGGGGGGGGGGGGGGAAACACAGTTTCTGCCATTGTTTTCTGGGCTTCATTTTTACGGCGTTTGCCTTGCGGTATAAACGACAGGACAGCTTTACTATGGGGTTCGGTACAATTACAATGATATAAATTTTATATAGTTTTTTATGTTTTATTACTTTTACACAATACGATCGTATTGTACACTGGGGGAGATAAGTGACATGTCACTTATTCGCGGCACTTTCGTGCCACAAGTAATGCATGTCTATGTGGCTGGCGGACCGCTGCCCCCCGCGCCTCGGGGGTATACGCTGATCAGTGCAAGCTCCCGGAGCACACGATCTATTACAGCGCGTACTGTACGTGCCGCTATACATCGTGTGAACATATGCCAATGACTGTTTTTTTGGGGGGACTCACCACATGGCATTCACCGTGTGGGTAAAATATTGTAACAGATTTATAGGGTAGGTCATTATGCGCATGGTAATAACAAATATGTGTACTTTATTTATTTTTTATCTTTTTGCAGCAATTAGCGTTTGTAAAGGGGGAAAGAGCGGTTTTATTTTTTGTGTTTTACTTTTTTTAAAATATTTTCAAATTTTTTTAAACTTGTCCCCATAGAAGACTTTAATTAGTGATCTTTAGATCACGGGTACAATGGAGAGTGTAACGAATGGCACCGCAGCCCACAGCTCGGGCTGCGGGTGCACTCGTTCCCCTGCGCCCTAGCTGGTGCCCGGGGCGGGCACTGTGGTCCACGGATGCACGCGTCCCCTCGAGCGCCTCCACTCACCATCCACGTTCCCTCTTCCCCGGGACTGTCTGCGGCCGGGCGCCGCCGGCCCCGATCCCTTTGGGCGTGCCCCCGTCGGTTCCTCAAATTTAAAAAGGGGCAGTGGCGGCGGTAATTGTTTTGCCGGGCCCCTGCTCCTATAAAGGGCTCCACCTCTGGGGCCGTGTTTTCCGAAACCATAGCGCCCTTGTCCTATGAGAGGAAACCTTGTCACGTTCCAGTTTGCCTATTCTGTGTAAACCCTCCCGTCTGCTTACGTCTCTTGACCACGAACCTTTGTGTCGCCCGACCTCCTTGGCCCTCCCCACACGAGTTTTGCCCGTTGATTCGGTACTTTCATTGCCAGCCCCCCCAACCGCAGCAAGTCCATTGGGGTGGGACCGGGGACCCACTTAGACTCCCTCCCTGGGGGGTTCTTACCACCGCTAGCTGACCCAGTGGATCCACTAAAACCCACAAAGTTACAGTTGGGTTCGGGGCCATGGCCCCCCCAAGGTCCCTTTCCCATGTGGGGCCTACCCACGTCGCCCCAAGTCTCACAGCTGGCCCCAAAAAGCACAACATTGGATCAACAAAAAAGGCCTGAGCAAAACTTATTGCCCCCCGCGGGAAACTCCCCATCCCCATCCGTTCCGACCACCCTCCTCCAGCCTCTGGGGGCCCAAAATTGCTGCGCTCCCCCTCAATTTATGGAGATCCAAACTCGCCGAGATTTTATTTCACGTACTCCGCACGGGAACGATGGCCCATCAGTTCCCCCCCCCGGGCAAAAGGGCCTTGTCCAATCTCCTGGAAGGCTCGGCCTGGGGGACACCCCTCTGGGACCGCGGGGACCCGTGATTAGCGATCTGCAGGCCTTCTTCAGGGGGTTTTTTGGGGGCTCTTGGAAAAGGGCGCGAGTGCTTCCCTAGACTGCTCTCCTGAACTTTCCAGGGGGCTCCTTGGTTTGGAGAATACGCCATTCAAACCGCCCTTGTCCTCGAGTTTAAACCCGGAAAACCGCCCCTGTGCCACCTCAAAAGGGCCTCTCGAGCAGGGTTAAGGACCCCTGGCCAGGGGTCCCCCCAACTGTCGGGGCCGGGCCACCTGCCAACCATTACGGCTTTTTTTTCCCAAAGACAAGAAGAGCTTCCCAAAGGGAAACCCACTCGCCCGCCTCGTTGGTTTCACGCTGGCTCCCCCCCCCAAAAGCCACCTCTCCCTCCCTCACACTCTGGTGAGGAGCCCATGCAAGTGGGACCGACTCACCTCTCGGAAAAAGAAATGCCCCGCCAAGGGATGAATCTCTTCTCTACTGCCCATGCGGAGCACTTTTGCGAACTATCCGCTTCGCCCCCTTCGGGAAACGCGCGCACCTAGGCCACGTAGGAGAGGGTCCCTAGGTGTGAGTAGTCCCCTCCACGTCTCACCTGCCGGTGCAGTTCGTTACGAGTTTCTGGATCCCGTGTCCAAGTTCCTGCCTTCGTGGATTCCGGTTCAGCTGGGAATTTCATGGATGCCGTCCTGGTATCAAAACTTCAGCTCCCGATGGTTCGCCTCGAGAAACCACTGGTCATCTCCTCCGTAAGTGGTGAGATCCTGCGCGATACCATCTGTTGTCGCACGGAGCCTGTTACTATGCGCATAGTGGCGCTGCATTCTGAAGTATCTCCTTCTATGTGCTGCCCCACCCCCTCGCGGCAGTCCGCTGGGCTTGCCATGGTGCAGCAACACGCACCTGTTCTGGACTGGAAGACTGGCGAAGTCATACATTGGGGACAAGATTGCCAGTTCCGTTGTCTGGTGGCATCTCGCCCGGTGCGTCCCACTCTGCCGCCGGCATCTTCTAAACCCCTCCCTGGGGTTGCCGGCTGAATACCAGGACTTCGCTGATGTCTTCTCTGAGAGCAGGCCGAAACCTTGCCTCCTCAACCGTCCCAATGACTGCCGAAAAGATCTCCTGCCCGGCACTAGCCCTCTGTGGGGCGGGGTCTATCCCCCTCTCCTTTCCAGAAACCAAAGCCATGCCCGGACTATATACAGAGAATCCAGGAAAGGATTCATCCGTAATCCCTTTTCCCCAGCGGGCCCCGGGCTTCTTCTTCGTGGAGAAAAAGGATGGCTCGCTCCGACCCGCATAGACTTACCGTGGTCTTAATAAGATTACGGTGAAAAACCGCTACCCGTTTTCCCTCATCACCGAACTCTTTGATCGCCTACGTGGCCAAGATCTTTTTCTCCAAATGGATCTGCGAGGAGCCAAATAAATCTCATCCGCTTTCCGGGGAAGGCGACGAGTGGAAAACAGCATTCAACACCCGAGACGGGCATTTTGAATACTTAGTTATGCCATTCAGTCTTTGTAATGCCCCCGCCATATTCCAGAGCTTTGTTAATGAGATTTTTCGTGATACTCTATACTCCTGTGTCATTGTGTACCTGGATGACATTTTGGTCTTTTCCCCGGACACCAGGTCCCATCGTCTCCATGTGCGCCAGGTCCTTAGTTGTCTCCGAGAAAATCACCTCTATGCCAAGCTGGAGAAGTGCCAATTCCATCAGGCCAGTCTGCCCTTCCTGGGGTACATCATTTCTGAGAAAACTACCAAGCAAAAAAAAAAATGCCTATGGGTATAATACCTAAAAATAACTTTTAATAATATCATATAAAAATGTCAAAATACAATCACCCCACAAGGGGTAGAACAAGATAGAAGAAAATAGCAAACAGCGGAGTACCCGACCCGACAGGGGCGACCCCGCACAGGAACACCCTGATTAACAATTACAGTACCACATAGGGGACACAAAGACATACCACATTACAAGAAACACCTATAAACTATCAAACAAAATTGTGACATAAAGCAGTGCCAAGAACAAAAATAGTAGAGACAGTTCAACAAACAAATATTAGATATAACAAGACAAGTCCAATGCGTTTCACCCACAGGTCAAGTGGGCTCATCAGGGAACCAACAAATTGGTATACCTATGCATACATAAGATAGCATGCAATGACGCTATAATAAGCTTACGTCCCTTCAAAATGATGATCACAGGTGCAAGGATCCCAAGATATCGATCCGTGGTACTGCACTGAAAGTGGATGCTCAAAGATGGAAATAGCAGCAGCCCTAATCGAAAAACAGACTCCTATATATACCAAAGATAAATCTACTTACCCACGGTATGGAAGACAGCTGTGGCGCCGGCCGCGTCCCTGACTGAATACGGCGCATGTGCAGACTATACAATAAAGTTGTGTTGAAACAACAACAACACGTGGATATCAGAAATCTCACAATATTCCCGCGAGAGGGCGTGCATGCGCCGAGCAAAAATGAAGTAGGGGCAAATAGCCCTAGATGCCGTACAGATCAATATTAGAGCGGCTGCGCGAGAACTTCTGCGTGCGCGATGTTATACAGCAGAGATACACGGCAAATGGTACATGATAAACGCACATCAGGCGCGCGGCACAGGTTTACCTGTCAAATAGGGAAACGCACCACGCCAGAATGACAGGCATCAGGACCAACAAGATAGGCATTTACCAGATACTAAAGCCGTCAGATAAGCATAAAGACAACAAAGTCATCTCGAATGAAAAAAATATATCAATAGAAAATACACCAAATATACAGTGGGTAGATAGGGCTGCACAAAATAGATAATAAATAAAATTACCTAGTAGAAAAATCATAAGATAACAAAATAAGTAAAGATAAGACAGAAGAGATATTAATAGTAGAAAAATATATTCTTACAGTAGATGGTACAGGGCAAACTAAATAAATGATGTAAATAAAAGAGAGTCATTTCATATGGTTGGAGGGTTCTCAAATGAAAAATCCAATGAGCCTCTCTCTGTAGTAATTTTTTGTCAAAGTCCCCTTTACGGGGGGAAAGAGTAACCACTTCGATCACTGAGAAAGTGATTGATTGGGGGTGGTTAGCATGGATGGTGTTGATGTGGCGTGCAAGGGGCGTGTCGCGATGGTGTTTAATATCGCCAATGTGCTCCAAGATTCGACGTCGGACCTCCCTGATTGTTTTACCCACATACATATAGGGACAGCCACATGATGCTTGATATATAACACCTCGGGACTTACAATTTGCGTAACTATTCATACGAAAGGTCCTCCCGGTGGTAATATTAGTGACTGCTTTGGACACAAGAATAAATTTGCACGCTTTGCATGAGCCACATCTGTAAGTACCAGTAACTTTGTTTCTAAGCCATGTACCTGCAGAAGGAGGAGGGGTATAATGGCTAGAGACAAGAGTGTCCCCAAGATTCCTTCCCCGCCTTAATGTAATGCGGGGATAGGGATCAATAAATTCGGCCAAGTCGGGATCATGATGTAGTAATGGCCAGAAGTTAGTAATGATCCCCTTAATCTGTTTAAACGCATTGTTGAATGTGCCAATTATCCTGGTTTTATCTTGCGTTTTGGACTCTTTAGGTCTCTGTGGTTGAAGAAGAGAGATACGATCAGCTCTCCGGGCCCATTGATAAGCAGAGGACAAGATCTCCCTCGGGTAACCTTGCTCAAGGAATCTTTCACGCAGGGTGTCTGCCTCATCTTTAAATGTCTGAAGGGTGGAACAGTTGCGACAGGCACGAATGTATTGTCCCTTAGGGATCCCTCGGCACAATGGAAATGGGTGAAAACTATCCCACCTAAGCAGGCTATTGCCTGCGGTAGGTTTCCGGAATAAAGATGTTTGTAAATATCCATTAGTGCCTTTCCTAATTAGGACATCCAAAAAGACCAATTCGTCCTGTGGATAACTAGGTAAATTCTAAACCCAATGTTTGTTGACTTTCAAACTTGTCACAAACTGCTGAAATTGTAATAGGAGACCCCGGACCAGAGAATAACAATGTCGTCAAATATAACGACCCCAGAAAGAAATATCTCGGGGCTTGCTGATGTTTTCAAAAAAAGACAATGGTGCTTTCCCACCAGCCCAGGAGGAGGTTTGCGTATGAGGGAGCACAAGGGTTCCCCATAGCCGTCCCCCTGAGCTGGTGGTAATAGCAACCATTGAAAAAAAACAATTGTGTGTAAGGATAAAATGCAGCAATTCCAGACCAAATTGATTATGTTCCTTAAGAAAACTGGACCGGGTATCCAGAAAGAACTGTACAGCTCTCAATCCTACCTCATGGGGGATGGAGCTGTACAGAGCTTCAACATCAATGCTGCAGAGATATGTATCGCTTTTAATGGTTAACCCTTCCAGTTTGAGGAGAAGTCCGTATGCCCTAAAGAAGGAAGGTAGTGAGGGACAAAAGGGTAGCGGATAGAGTCCACATATGTACTTGCATTTTGCGTTAAATTATCGATACCCGAGACTATTGGTCGGCACTTAAGTGGGTGAAGTCCTTTATGGACTTTTGGAAGACCATAGAACGTGGCAATTCGTGGTGCACTAGGTAATAGGAATGACCATTCATTCTTATCAATTAATTCAAGAGAAAGGCATGATTGAGAAACCCCTAAATTCCTTTTGAATAAAATCAGAAGGATCTGTTTTCAAGAAAACCAAAGCCCGATGAATCCTTGAGTATCTCAAGGCACATCTTTTTGTAATCACATGATTTTGTATCACAATTTTAACCCCCCCTTAATCAGATGACTAATAACAAAAAGATTTGACCTCTTTCTAAGTTTTAAGTGCCAGATATTCATCCTTTGAGAGGTTAAAGTTTGACAATTTAACTCAGGAACCCCCGGAAGCTTCTCTATGGCATCACACACCACCCTCACAAATGAATCAATTTTTCTGATCAATTATGGGGGCATTTTGCTACTTTTCAATCTAAATTTAGTGAATGGCCCTTTTGAACGATCTCTCCCTCTTCAAGGAGATCAGTTAGAATACTCATGTCCTGTTCTTATACCCATTCTATGTATTTATAAGATTGTTGTCGTGTATGAAAGGGAGATCTATTAAATGCTCTTTTATTTCTCCTAGGTTCTCCTTCAGACACGTCCGTGTCTGAGGATGAGGGTTCAGTGTCTGGCACCCTATTCACCCGATATAGTTTAAACGAAAAGCCGATTTTCACGAAATTAAATCAACAAATCTTTCACAAATTGTTTGTTGCTTCGTTTTCACTGGGACGTAAATTTATCTATGTTATTTTGTAGGTCAATTTCTCGTTTAGAGAATTCGATCTCCCCTTTAAATTTTAATGATGTTTCTATTGTGCTCTTCAAGCTTACTAACGATCTACACAATATGTTTTTTTCTTCCTCGATTAGTAAAGTAATAAATCTCAAAGAGGATGCAGTTGCCTCAGCTTCCCATTTCCTCAATAGTTCAGGGTTTCTAGATCTTAAAGCAGGTGTCAACGAAATGAAGTTTTTCAAGCTCAATGAAAAAAGACAATGGGCGACATGTATGAACGGGCTTTTCGCCTGTTTTCTGGGGTATACTGCGCCTCCCGGCCCGAATCCCGCTGTCGGAAGCAGGGATTCAGTGTTAGGCGCAGTGTTCCCACTTTCACTGCGCCCCGCATGAAGGGGCGGCAGTGGGCGCGGGTGGGCGGGGTAGGGTTCCGGGGGGGGGGGTGGGGGGGGGGGGGGTGGGGGGGGGGGGGGGGGGGGGGGGGGGGGGGGGGGGGGGGCGCGCGCCCCCGAAAACTCCGACCCTTACAAAGGAGAGTGGCAAAGCAGGCGACAGGGGGAAAAGGAACAAGGTTTTTTTTTTGGTCTAAACCTCCGACAGAGGCAAATGAAGCGGGATGGAACATGCGGGAAGCGACGAAGATGCACAGAAATCTGGGCGCTCCCCCGTGCAGCAGGAAAAAGATTCCGAAAAAAAAACGCCTTTATAAAGGGGGGAAAACAGTGTCAGAAAAGAGTTTAACAAAAAAAATAAACATAAAAAAAAAAAAAAAACCACTTTCCAAAACCAGAAAGCGCAAAATCAAGAATTATGAATGGAAATTGCCGGGAAATACAGTAATTAAAATTTCGAAACCTTTTTCTCATTGGTCGCATAAACCACCAACAGAAGAGCGACAGTGAAAAACCTTAAAACCAGGGGAAATTGACCAATAATCCACGGCGGAAAATTCAAAATCAGTAAAAAGACAGAAAAAACTGATTGGGGGCTGCGGGCTTTGGGTACCCACCAACTAGCGCGACTAATCCCCATTAAGTCTAAGGGGAGAGGGCGCACTGAAATCTCGGCACCAGCGCCGTGCCAAGAAGTATTAAAACAAAAAAAATTTTTATTAAGGCAAACATACAAAAAGAGCAGAACCCTTTTTTACAAAAAATTTTAAAAACCCAACAACGCGTTGTGCAGAAACCCGCGCTACATAGGGGAATTCAATGAGAGAACGCCGGGAAAAAACAGAATTCAAAAAATTTTTAACTAATTTTCTTGGTCGCATAAACCAGCCAATTCAGAAATAGGAGCAACAATGCCCCCTTATATCCTTGGAGAAAAATTTTACCAAAAAAAATTTAAAGGCGGGAAGTTTTAAAAACAGTAAAAATGGCAGAAACGAGCTATTGGTTGAAGCGGCGGGGGGTCGTCCAGCTTAGCCAATCAGAGCGCGAGACTTTCCATAAGTTCTATGGGAAAAGAAATTCTGAGGTCTCTGTGATTTGGGTAAATTTAAAAAGGCGCCGTTATTTGGACCAATGGGGGGACGGCGACGCTCCATGGGTTTTTCTAATGCAATCTAAAAAAAAACTGTACAGGGGCCGAAATCAAAAGAAAGACTCCAGAATTTTTTTCCCATTGTATAAAAAACGAATGATAATATGGAGGTAACGAAAAAAAAAAATTTAAAACAATAAAAAAAATGTTTATTTTTTTTTCTTGCA
>JAODAL010084266.1:0-10978 GCA_025379985.1 Phyllomedusa bahiana
CGGGTTTTTGCCCCATGTACCCCAGTGCTCGCACCCTTTTTATCAATCAAAAGCAACTTGTTCACCCCGAAGTACCCCAAAGTTCGACTTCGTTCCGAACCGAAGTTTTCCTGAAATTCTAAACGAATTCCACTTCGTTAGAATCAATTCGCCCATCTCTAGCTCTAGTTCTTCTGCTCTACTTGCTGTTGGGATACCTCAGGGATAAATCTCAGGTCCTCTCCTCTTTACAAAATATTAGCAGATCAGTCCATCTCCAAGCTGATAACACTCAATTGTACTACTTGCCAAAACAGTAACCTTACATTGATACTGTCAGTATCTGTCAGTTGTCTCTAACATTATGCCCTTTTTATCTTCATTAGAAAATGATTTTTTAAACAACTGAACTTCTGTTTCCACCATCGATTTTTAATCACTTGCACACCCAGGAAGGCAACAAACCTTGATGTGGTAGAAGTCAATTGTCCTCATTTTAGGAGAAAAATTCCTCCTCGACTCCAATCTGTCAATCAGAATAAATCCCTAGATCAATGATCGTTCTCCAGAATCCTAGTCACTATAACTTGTTGGTGTTATTACACTTTAAAAATGTATCCAGACCCTGTTTGAATTCTGTTAGTGAATTCACCATGAAAACTTCCTCTGGCAGAGAGTCCTCACTGCTGTTTCAGTAAAGAATCCATTTCTATGTTTATTTAGAAACCTTCTTTCCTCTAGACATAGAGGATGCTCCCTTATTATAGATACAATTCTGTGTATAAATAGATTAGGGGCAGAGATTTATATATTGACCTTGATATATTTATACTTTATTTATTATGTCACATCAATAAACAACCCTAATTTTAGTAATCTTTCTGGGTATTATATTTCACCCAGTACTTTATTTTTGTCGCCTGCCTTTGAACCTGTTCAAGCTCTACAATGTCTTTCCTCTGGCAGTGGTCCCCAAAAACTGTCACAAATTCCATGTTGTGGTCTACCAGTGACTTGTATAGTGGAAGAATAATGTTCTCATCATGTGCATCTATGCCCCTTTTTAAAACACCCCATGATCCTATTTGCCTTGTGAGCTGTTGCTGCCTGACACTGGCTGCTGCAATTAAGTTTACTGTCCACTAGAAATTTCCCCAAATTCCTTTCTCCAAGTCACCTTTACCCAGTGTTTTTTCTTTTTTAAAAAGTAATCATGGAATGGATTTTACCTTTTCATGTGCATAAAACCCTTTCATTTATCCATGTTAAATATGAAACAATGAATGCAGAATAATGTACAAGGGGCAGAAAGCATAAGATTAAAAATCATAAAAAAAACAAATGAAAAATAAATATCTCAAGCAGCATTTAAACCAGCGAGAGACTTTAACATAGCAATGGAATGCATTTTTTTTAAGCTTGTTTGTTAAGGTTTTTGTCTATGTGTCCATTGTTTGTCCACTGTTTTAAGTAATTTTTTTTTAGTTTGTGAGTTATTTTCTAAGCTATAAGAGATGTGAAACATGTTGGTACTTTATCAATAATGATTATTATTATTATCCTATAAAAGTCTTAAACTGTTAGGAGCGTTTGGTTGGAGCAGAAACAATCTGAGTTTTGAACCTGCATTGAATCAATGGCTACGCTGGGTATTTAAACCTGTCTACCTGTGTACTATTTTGATTGCTTCTTGCATCATTGCTTTATTCTTGTTACTTTCTGAGGTTTTCAATTATTATGTACTCTCCTGTTATTTGACTCCAGCTAACCCGACTCTGATTTATGTTCTTTCTTTTCCATTGTCCTGTACACCATTATTTTTTCTCTCTCCCCACTCACATATGCCTTCAAATACTACTCTGCAGATGCCACCTGAGCATTTAGCAGAAAAATCCATCCTGCATTGTGGCGGGCTATGGGAACCTTAAATTCTGCTACCCAGAGGTTTCCGATGGTAGTTAGCCAGTTTAAGTGGATTTCTGTGTTCTGTCAACTTTTTGCTTGAGTGGCAATTTCACTCTATAAAATTGCTTAAAGGAGTTGTCTCACTCCAAAGATTAGCTTTAAACATGTAGGGACTAGTTTAACTAGGTTACTGTCATGCTGTCCCCTTCTCTCTCTCTGCTCTGTCTTATCTAATAGCAGGAACGAGGACAGGTCAGGCTGCCAGCAGCTTATGAGCAGAGTGTGTATCTCAAACAAGTAATTAGTCTCCTTGCTTTGTGTACTTTGAGCTTGTACTTACAGATAACATCTCCTGCTCCCATGTATGTGCTTTTTGAACAGCTGTGAATGCAGAGCGTATATGCTAAACATTGCCATAGAAGCAGCCTGCAGGAAAAGACAGCATGCATGAATCTAAATCTGATTTTGGCTCTGAAACAGTGTGGCGAGACAACCCTTTTAAGTGGCTAATCCCTAACACAAACAATAATAATTTATAATATGTAGCACATTTTCTTTCATCATTTTCTCAGAAATTTCTTGTAGAATTAGTTGTAAGGAAAATAAGCCTTTGGAGTCAATGTTGATTCTGGTTGTTTAATTGTTGTATATATAAATGTTTTGGTGCTGTATCATATTCTGCAGGGCACCAGATGTTTTGTGTAATGTATCATGTTTTGCAAGGCACCAGAGTACCATTTTATATGTCCACCAGGGCATTGAAAGTTTTGTCCCAGTTTTTGGGGGTCCCCACCTGGACCATATAGATGGGGCTTGGGAAATGGCCTGTAATTCATTTCCCATGCCACATTCATAAAGGGTGGAGAAGTGAAATGTGCCTCTAGGGTCAATTTTGTATTTTCCAATTTGCGTAATTGGTTTTGTGTATTAATATTGTGTGTATGTATCGTTTTATTATGTTTTTTTGGAAATGTTGTGTTGATTCCTTTTGAGAGGGGCATTTAGCTTTCACAGTCCTTTAGTAAGTCCTTCTGGCAGCTATGCCAATTAGCACGGATGTGTTAATTAGAACAAGTGGGATAAAGGTAAACTCAGGCCAGACTATATGTCACCAGGGACACTGAGCACATTTGATAGCCAAGCACAGTAGAACAATAGAAAATAATTATACAGAAAAAAAAAAGCAAATCTTGGCCATAATCCATATATATTGCACAACTTTCTTATGAGATTTGACCTCAGAACCCGGCCACACCTCCTGTATGAGAATTTTGGCTTTATCGAACTGCAGGAGTAAAAATATTCATATTTGGTATGCCTGGGTTGGTAAATTCATACTTGAGAACTTGGCTAGGAAACTCCTAGCGGGAAAGTTATGACCTAAGCATGAAAATTTGACTTTCCTAGTGTCCCTTGCATGTAATTAGCCATAACCTATGTTACCTAAGAAGGAGGAGAGGTTGTTTTTTCTTGCAGATTCCATAAAACACCTTGGATTGTCAAAGACCATTGTCAGTCCCAGGAGTTGCTAAGCATAGGTCTGTTTTAAACTACAATTCAATACCAACAGAGATTTATACAAGTATCACTGCAAAATTATAATCCCTGTTAAAACTTAAGTTTTACTGATATACCCTAAAAATACGTGACCTATACCCCTATACATTACCAACATATACCATTATAGTGCAGTATAGTCTGTCAGCGGGGTAATCGCCCCGAAAAAAGGGCGGCTCCGCTTAAATGACAGACAATTTATTGTATGTATGTAGCATCTAAACCTGTATCCCCAGCTATCCCGACGCGTTTCTCCCTTTTATAGGGTTCATCAGGGGATAAAAAAACACTTGCTGTAGAATCAAATATTCTAACGCTATATACAACAATTTACAGCCTTTTTATATCTGATAAAGAGATGTGTACTTAGCTATGTGCCGCCAGGTATGGTTGCTGATAGCCCTCGCGGCACTTTGATATGCTGGCACCCAAGATGTAAGGGAGACGGAGTAAATCACCTCCGTTCCCTTATAAATACCTTAAACGGCCCCTATGATGTGTAGTAATAACGCCCATTACCTTATCCCTTAGTCTAATGAGGCCAGGATATTATTTCTACCTGTTGCCGGGCTCCTGTCCCACATGTACGCACATCCGGGCAAAGACTGCCGACACGTGCGGCGTCCCGGATGTGCTAGTGCGCATGTCAGAAATCCTATCCCATGTCGGCGACTCACCAGCATCCCGGGCCCTAAAGTGCACAGGTCCGGATGTGCCACCCGGAAGCGATAAAACCCAGCAACATATGCTATGCTGCTAGGTTCCACCTTATTAACGATCCTTAGGGTGGATTTAGTGAAATAGACTAGGTGATTTTCATAAAGACTATTAACACTCTATACTTCCGATGAGTGTTAGATATTTATCTCTAGGTATGGGCATGAAGCAGGGCCTATAGCACGGGGCACTGAAATTCACTGTCCTTTAAACTGACAAAGAGTTATCATGCTATTGGGATTCAGTGAATACAATAAACAAATTAATAAATATAACTGATATGTACTTTATGGTCTCATTTAAGAATTACAGAGGGTCCTCTGTGGAGAGTAAAAGGCAAACATGTGTGTACAGATCCAAGGTAATATAATTCAGGTTTATTCAATGAAACACCCGAATTGTAGAGTTTCATTTAGACCCTTTGGGTGGACCGACTCCATTCGGTGAATCCATTGGGCCTCTTTACATAAGATTCGTCTATCCCATTCCCCTCCCCTGGGGGATGGTCTCACAACCTCTAGAATCACAAAACGCAGGGATTCCCATTCTCCATTATGATGTTCCCAAACATGTCGTGGATACTGAGTGTCTCTCTCCTATCCGTATATATCCCAAATGTTCTCCCACTCTTCTTTAAAACATCCTTTTAGTTTCCCTATGTAGTTCGGTGGCATGGGCATGTGCACTTTATACACTATCCTTCTGATCCTACAGTTAGCAAATCCCGAATGTAAAATTGTTTTCCCATAGAGGCACTTTTAAAAAGGAGCTCTTGGTTTGTTGTATGTATGGACAAGTCCAAACATCTCTGTCCTAAATTTGAAAATACCAATCGGTCTTCTTTCTTAGCCAGGTGGCCTCTGAGGGCAATGTGTATAGTGGCTAGAACCATCTAGTACTTAATGGATCTGCCTTTTTCTATATGTTATCGGGGACGTGAGGGAAGTTATCCTTCTAGTCCTGATCCAATTCTAGTATCCCCCAATATTTTTGTTAATCTGAAACACCTCTTGGTTCCTGTCATCAAATGTTGCCACTAAACGCACCTCATTATTTTCCCTGTCCTCCTGGGATCTAGTTTGTAACAATGTTGCTCTATCCTGTTTTTGCGCATGTAGGAATGCAGATTCTACAGACTTGGGGGATATCAGATTCATAAACCTGTTTCTCAACATGTTATGACTGTCTCCTAAAGTCCTTCTTCATCTAGAGCAGTTTCTCTTAACTCGTAAGAATGACCTTATGGTATTCCCCTTCTACAGGGTAAGGGGATGATTACTGTCCCAATGCCAGCAGAGGCTGTTGGTTGCTGTGGTTTTCTGTAAATATCAGGTATGGATATACATCATGTCTTGATAATTAGGAAATCCAAAAAGGGTAGGCACCTTCCTGCATTTCAAAGGTGAAATGCATTTCGGATCTTATTGTTGTCTAAGTTGAGCAACAAATTCTTCAAAATCACACCTTGTGCCCTCCAGAGGATTAGGATGTCATCTATATAACCTCCCCCAGAATAAAATCTGGGGGGGCCAATGATCATCCCCTGGATTGGGACACCAAGGTGCTACCACGAGCCCAGGAAAACAGATTTGCATATGCCGGGAGCGCACAAGGGCTCCCTCATTGCAGGGCCCCGGAGCTGGTGGAAGGTTTGGTGTGAAACACAAAATAATTATGTCTCAGAACAAAAATCCAGTAGTTCTAATCCACAAAGGCATTATGACTGGAATTCTGTACTCCTTGTGGACACAAAAAATTATTTTATGCCTGAATCCCTATGTCGTGTGGGAATATTGCTGTTACAAACTTTCCACATCTATAGATACCAAACAATTTACATCCTTATTTGACCGAAAATCCCATCAGTGCTGCGCAAAAGGTCAGAGGTGTCTCGTTATGTTAGGATGGTAATGTAGTAACAAAATTCTGTTAAATGTTATCCTTTATAAATTCCTACATTCTGCGTAATTGATCCACACCTGATAACTATTGGTCTACCACCTTAGCGGGGAATCAGCCCTTATGGGGCTTCTGGGTATCTGAATAGAACGTGGGTACTTGGGGGTTAGATGGCATCATGAATTTAAAACTTGTATGTGATTATAAAGCCCATTTCTATCCTTCTAACGGAGGTATGTGTTCTCCAATTCTGTAGCAAAAATTGTCGTAGGGTCTGCAGGTTTGTATATCATAACACATTCGATCTTTTAGAGATGTCTTACACATCTGTTTATACATGTCATGATTTAATATGGACTATTGTTTCCCCCCTTATCGGAGGGTTTAATTATTATTGACTTGTCCCGTTCCAGAGCAGCTAGTGCTTGTAGTTCTTCTCTATTATGATTATTTATAAAATGGTAGCTCTGTTCACTTAGATGTCGAAGTTTTTGGTGGACTATTTCTAGAAACAGGTAAAATTCATGTGTGTCTAACTGGTTTGGGGGGCATTCTCTACTCGTAATTTGTGTTTGGTTTGTTTCCTTCTCTCATGTCTTCCTCATCCAGTAAAGACACTTAACGTTATGTATGCCACTCATGTCCTGTTTTGTGTTGTGACACCCAATTGTTGGCATTCAATTTTGTTCTTTAATTTTAAAAAATTTGTGCCATTTGAGCTTACGAGCAAATAATGTAGGTCTTTTGATCCATGTGAAGTCACGGAACTTCGTGGTAGGTACAAAACGTTAGGCTTCTGTATGATCTGTAATTCTTCTGTTATTCAATTCCATATCTGTTAGATTAAATTATCTGATGATGATATTGGTCATTAACGCTTTGGCGAGTCTTAGGCCGGACGGTGGGCCCCTCAATCCCTCTAAAAAAGGGGGAGTGTTGGAGTTGACAGAGGATGGAGGAAGCATAATAATCCATATGTACTACCCTTCCTGATGATTTCTGTCGTGGGCCCCATTTTTTTAGAAGTCTACTTCCTCTCGATACCCCTAGAGGTTTTGCTGTCTGTGAATTAGTGTCTGACGATTCTGCGTTCTGATGAACATTCTGTTGGGATAGTCGGTTTTGTTTTCAAAAAGTTTAAATGCTTTCCTTCTTGTGAATTCTGATGGTCCTCAGATATTGTTTGAGTTTTCGTGCCTTTAGACTGTTTGATACTTTTCTATGGAGTTTTGTAAGGCTCTGTATCTCATAATAAGTCAGGATCTCTTTATTTTGGCTACCTGTTCTATGAGGTTGTTTATGGTTGTGGAGGTTGCTTTCTAATGTTTTAGTTTCTTCTTTCAATAATAGTTTCATTAATCGCACCGATCGTTCTATAAGTTCTGTCTCCCACTCGGTAGTAGGGTTGTTGACTGTGTCCTAATGGCAGGGGTTACAGTATTATCTGAGCCCAATAGGAATAATATAGTGACTCTATGTAATGTTCTAATGTCTGTACCCTCACACCAAGGATTGGATGTTCGCCGATAAGCTGTATATTTGTTTTTGAAAAAACAACTCTCAAGTCTGAAAGATCACTATGATCAGGACTCTACCTCAACATCTGAAAACACGCTCTCGGCCTCAGTTCGCCATTTTCTCTTATCTCAGGGCCACTCAAAAAAACTGGACCATAATATATATATATCTTCTTTTAAAACATACAATTCAATACCAACAAGATTGATACAAGTATACTGCATAATTATTATCCCTGTTATTTAAAACTTAACTTTTACTGATATACCCTAAAAATACGTGACCTATAACCCCTTTACATTAACAACATATACCCATTATAGTGCAGGTATAGTCTGTCAGCGGGTAATCGCCCCGAATAAAAGGGCGGCTCCGCTTAAATGACAGACCAATTTATTGTATGTATGTAGCAATCTAAACTCCTGATTCCCAGCTATCACGACGCGGTCTTCTCCCTTTATAAGGGTTCATCAGGGGATAAAATAAACACTTTGACTGTAGGAATCAAATATTCTACGCTATATACAACAATTTACAACCTTTTTATATCTGATAAATGAAATGTGTAACTTAGCTATATGCCGCCAGGGTATGGTTGCTGATAGCATCCGGCACTTTGTATGGCTGGGCACCCAAGATGTAAAGGGAGACGGAGTAAATTACTCCGTTCCCATATAAAATACCTTAAACTTGGCCCCTTGTATGTATAGTAATAACGCCCATTTACCTTATCCTTAGTCCTATGAGGCCAGGATGTTATTTCTTACTGTTTTGCAGGGCTTCCTGTCCCAACCTGGTACGCACATCCGGGGCAAAGACTGCCGACACGTGCGGCGTCCGGATAGTGCTAGTGCGCATGTCAGAAATCCTATCCCATGTCGGCGGACTCACCAGCACCCCGGGCCCCTAAAGTGCCACAGGTCCGGCAATGTGCTACCCGGAGCAGTCATTTCCGGTGCAAAAAACCCAGCAACATATGTAGCTGTTGGGTTCCCACCTTTTTAACGACCTTGGGGGTGATTTTTAGAAAAAATAATGGGGTGATTTTCATAAAGACTATTAAACTCTTTACCCCCAACAGGGTTATGCCCCAAAGCAGAAAATAGATTTCTAGTGCCCCTTGATGTAATTACCCCAAAAACCTATGTTACCTAAGAAGGAGGGAGGTTGTTTTTTCTTGCAAAATTCCCCATAAAAACACCTTGGATTGTAAAAAGACCATGTCTCCCAATTTGCGAAAGGGTTTGCCCAAAATTTTTTTCAGCTGTACTCCTAGCCAAGTTTCTTTAACCAAATCAAATTGCAAAGGTTTTTCACAATTTTACCATTTTTTTTATATTTTCTGCCCCATTTAGTTGTGTTTTAAGTTTGAAAATTTTTGTAACAAAGCACTGTATCGAAAATTAAAGCAAAAATTTGATAGTTTTGTCTTGTTGCCTAACAAACCCATTAGCATAGCCCCTTTTTTAAAGGGTGGGGGCAGTGTATGTGTTGTTGAGGATGTGGATCATTTTGGTGTACATCCCATAGTGTTGGGGGCAAAAAGGGGCCAAGTGCGAACGTTGTGTGTGTGTTACCCCCCAGGTTACCCCCAAGTTGTTCAAAAGGAAGGGGGCCGGGTTTGTGTGCCCCCAAGATGGTTGTGTCGGGGGACCTCTTAATGGATTTCCCCTTTAAAGGAATTTTTGGGGTTTGGGCAGTGTAATTAAACCCCGGGCTCGTTATTGTGTGCCCTCAATATTCCCCCATTGTTCCCCCTTTTCATGAAACAGTTGAAACAAAATAGGCAATTTATTTGATCCCTGCCTTATAAAAGAAAAGAAATGTAATGCCAAAAGCGGCTTACTTAGTTGGATCCAAACTAGTCATGCGTGGGCTGCATTGAAAATTTATAATCTAAAGCTCCGGGTTTTATCTAAACCCCCTTACGGGGGGGGCAGGGTTTATCTGCAGGGAATCCCAGATGACTACTCTCAATAAAAACACCCATATTGCAGACAAAAGAGGCAGATACAACATATTTAGGCAGGTGGAGTCTTTCAACACTTTGGAAAGGGGGTAGAGGCGGGAGCGGGACAGGATCCGGCAGGGTAATATTTAAGGTCAGAACTGTAAATTAATAAGTAATAAAGTGCTCCAAAAATGGGGAAACCAGTAGAAATCAGTGTGCACATTAAAGGGGGCAAAGAGGACTACAAGAAGAAATGACCACTTGATAGCGGGGAAAAAAAAAATCTCTGTGGCCCCCGGGACATGGTGGCCCCTTTGGGATATGGCAGTGGGGGTTTGTTTTCAAGGAGAAAAACAAAACCCCGGGGAAGAAAGTAAAAGGCAGATAAAAAAAGTCATGGGGGCAGATATTATATGCGCAAAAGCTTAGAAAATGCCTTTAAAAAAAAAACAAATTTACTAATGGACCCCAAAGAATTTACCCCACTGGTGGGCCCAAGCAAAAATTTTACTGCGGCCCCCACGAAACCTGGGAAAAAAGGTAAGCAATACCATGGACCGCAAGCATGGGGGCCCCATAAAAGTGATTGAAGTTTTTTAAATTCCCATGCTAAAAAATCTATCTAAAATGCCAATTTTTTTGGGGTTTGTTTTGAAAAAACAAAAAAGTTAAAAAATCTGTAACCATTTACATAAAATTGTTTAGATTAGAGAGCTGGAAATAATTGATGAATATCTGAAGGAAAGAGGGACAAAATGGACAAATAAAACTGGACAGATTTCACAGTTTCCTTCAGGGTCTAGTCATGCTTTGAAACAAAAATTAAAATTGTCTCTCTTTTTAAATTGAGAAAGGGTTAAAAATAAAAATAGGGTATAATAAACGGAGGGATGAATATTCATTAAAATTATAATTGTAAAATCTAGAAGTCCTAGAACAATGTTTTAAAAACCTTAGTAAAATTAAGATTGTACTAGTTTTTGTATTTTACTTGCGGGGGGTTGGTTTTGTGGGGGTTTTAAAAGTGGGGATAAGCAATTAAGAGAATATTTAATTTTAGTTGCTCCCCTTGACATATTAGATTTCACTATGCTATTTATTAATTTGACTATTAAAGCACAAAAATTTTTTTGGAGGAACGACAAAAGTACATTTAAGCAGGGGGCAAGATTTTTTGTGATTTATACATGGTGTTTAAAGATTTGTAAAAATTTGGATGGTGTTTTTTGCAACCAAAACAGTTTTTGTTTTGGTGTAATTTATTTTTTTTCCCCAAAAAGGTATTTTACATTTTTTCTTTTAAAATGCATGCTTGACCACATTGTTAAGGTACCAACAACACAAGCAACGCAATATTAGAACTGACAAATTTTTCAAAAACTTTTTAGATCATGAAAATTCTTTTTCTGATTCAAATGTGAAGATCACATAGCAAAATGAATACACCCCCTT
>JAODAL010084267.1:0-10978 GCA_025379985.1 Phyllomedusa bahiana
AAAAAAAAAAGGGTAAAAGGGATGACAGTAAACACAAAAAGAAATAAAACCAAACACATACACACCACAACAATATATTATTAAAAACAACTATTTAAAAGAACACTCAATATATAATAAACAAAAAAAAAAAAATAAACAAACACAAACACACAAAATTAACTCATATACACTACACCCACAAAACCACACAATCCACATAAATACAATAACCCCAAACACGTCACAAAAACCAAATAAACCTTTACAACACACACACACAACACACACAACACACACACACACAAACAACACCACAAACACACACACACACAATATTATTTTTCTCTGCAGAAAAGTGGATCTTGTCTGCAGAAAAAAAATAATGGAAGTAAAGTAGTGGAGCAATTTCAGCAGATTTCCTTTTCTCTTTCAATCCCTATTTTAATTGTTCCTAAACTTTTCTTCCAAATATTAACCAAGATGTGTATTATGCACGTGATTTGGTTGTGCAGAAGTTACTAATGTGCTTTTTCTTTAAAGCACTTAAACACTGTATCGACGTGATGGAATCAACACTTTTCTTCACTCTTATGACAAAGATTCGGAGTGCTGTGATTTTTCATGATAGATAGAGCGACTGATAGATAAGGAGTGGAATATATACGTCCCATTTGACCTGTAACAATGTCATAAAATAATAATAGGGTCACAAGATGACCAAATAGCGATGTGGTTACAGTAATATAAAGTAAGTGACATATGTTCAACAATAAGGCAGAAGGAACAGGTAAACAGTATAAGGGCATGTCCCCATGGCACGGGTTTGCGTCCGGTTTTTGCAGACCGTCTGAAAATCTGGCCACAAACAAGCACACCGGGCATCTATGGCAACCCATGCAGCAGGCCACACTACACGGGTTTCCGCCCGGCAGTTTTTTCAAACCTTCGGCCGCCGTAAAAAAATTGTGCATGCACATTCTTCCATCCAAAAACCGTTATGTGCATGTCATTGGGAAGGGGGAAGACTGTTCTCCGCTCCTCGCGGAGAAAAGCAGCCCCCCCCCCCACTCGTGGCCGTAAGGAAGGCACACAAACCGGACAAATACTGTTCGGATAAACCGACCGGTATTTGGCCATTGCTGTGTAAACAGGCCCTAAGGGCTTGTCGCCACGGCAGGGTTTTTTGGAACCCGTTTTTTAAACAGTTTGTGGTTTTAGAAACCGTCTGAAAACCTGCAAGCAGCTCTCTCCCATAGACTTAAATAGAAAAACAGTTCAGCAGTCCCCACTGAACTGTTTTTTCCGCTGAGCAGTTTTTCACACCGCCGGCGGACAGCAAAACATAGAACATGTTCTTTCTTCCGATCGGTTTGTAGACTGAAAATGAACATTGGAGTCAATATAAACCGCTCAGAAAGTGAGTGAGCGGTTTTTGGTGCAGTTTTTGGCGCAGTTTTTGATGCGGTTTTTGGGCGTCTTCAGTTTTTGCAAAAACTGAAGAATGATCCCACCTACAGTGTCTGTGTTTTTGGAGGTCCTTTTGCACTTTTGTTAACACAGGTAGGTCCTGCAAAGCTCTTCATTGTGAATGAGAGTCTGTATAGGCTAAACTAAACAAATTTTTTATGCTGTTAACATACACAGTGAAAGTGAAAAAGTTGGCCTTTGTGCATCATTGTTAAATAGAAAAAGAAAAAAAAAATTACATGGCTTCTTGCACCAATCAGGAATACTTTTGCACTCAGTACACTTTTCAGCTTGAAAAACAGCCCAAAAACCGTTGGAAAAAACAGTGACAAAAATAGTTCAGAAACCGAAAACAGCCGAAAAACAGACCAGTTTTTGTGACAAAAACAGTCCAAAAACCACTTGGAAAACCGGGAAAAAAAGGCGCGTTCACACGGCAATGGACAAATAGGGCATGTCCCCACGGCACGGGTTTTCAGCCGGTTTTTCAGCCGGTTTGCGGTTTTTCAGACCGCCTGAAAAAACCGGCCGAAAATGAGCACAATTGTGCTCTATGGAAAACCGTGAAACAGCCCCACTGCACGGGTTTTTCCCCCCGGCGGTTTTGTCGCCGCGGACCGGCGACAAAAAACATTGAAAATGCACCACTTCCGTCCGGTTTCCGACAACGTGCAATCTCAATGGGAGGGGGGGGGGCTGTTCTCCCTCATCGCGGAGAAAAGGCCCCCCCCCCCCGCGGCCGTGGGGACGGCGCAAAACCGGACAATACCGGTGGGCAAACCGGCCCGGGATTTGTCCACTGCCGTGTAAACGGCCCCATACCGGTCGGTTTATGCGACTGGTATTTGTCCTGTTTTAGTGCCGTCCCCACGGCCGCGGGGGGGAAGACCTCTCCGCGATGAGCGGAGAAAAGCCCTCCCCCTTCACATTGATATGCACATATTCCGTCCGAAAACCGGACGGAAGAATGTGCATGATCAATGTTTTTCGGGCGGGCGGAAAACCCGTGCAGTGGGGACTGCTGTGTGGGTTTTCCGTAGGAGCCGGTTGTACTAATTTTCAGGCATTTTTTTTAGGTGGTCTGCAAAACCGCAAACCGCCTGAAAAACCGTCCGAAAACCCGTGCCATGGAGACATGGCCAATCAGTGACAGAAACAGTTCAAAAACCGAAAACAGACGAAAAACGGACCAGTTTTTGTGATAAAAACAGTCCAAAAACTGCATGAAAATGGCAAATGGGAGGGCACCCTCCTAGTTTCTTATAGGCAAGGTGCTGGTCAATAGGTGTGTGCTTACACCATATGTACAATAAAGTCAATCGACCGCACTCACAGGTAGATGCAAAAAGAAATATTTATTTCGTCCACGGCTCCAAATCGTATTTTTACAGGTAAAAACTTTTAGGTTTCGGTCAAAACGACCCAAAGTTAAAAGTACTTTAAAATGTAAAATCATTTGGAGCTGGGAACGAAATAAATTTTTTTCTTTTTTCCCAAAAACTGCATGAAACGGATGGTTCCACTGAGACAAAAACAGAGCTGCCTCTGTCCTTTGCTGTGTAAACACATGGGGGCCCCCCCCGAAGGAAAAATAAACGGTATTTTTTCCGGTTTTTGTGCCCTTTACCGGCCGCAGGGGGAGGGTTTTCTCTGCGCTAGGGAGAAAGCCCCCCCCCCTTCCCTAGAATGTTATATTCCGCGGAAAAAAAAAAAAAAAGAAGAAGAAAAAACATGTACAATGTTTTCCGGGCCCCCGGGGTTTTTACTGGGGGACTCTGCCGGGTTCCCCTAGTTGCCCCTGTAAAAGTTGCGGCCGTTTTTTTTGACGGTTTGCAAACCGCAAACCTCTGAAAAAAAGTCCCAAACCGGGCCCGGGGGAAGGGGCCTAATGTCCCAATAAGTTAATACGTCAAAAAATCTGTCACCAAATCTGAAAGCGTTCATCCTAGAGACAGAATTGTGGCACAGTTGCTATAGTAAATGTGCCCCCATGTTTTATATTCCTTTTCAAATCTCTTATTAGAATCTCTGAACTTGGCGTACCAGCGAGTGCAGAGGGTGGACTGCACGACGCCTCGTCCTGTGCTCGTATTAGGACCCTTAGTTGATGCATTGAAGGACATGCTGGTCAAAGAGTCCCCAGGGAAGTTCTGCAGATGCCCCCTTGGTAAGTTTTATTGTTGCGTTCTTGTATTTGTTGCATTTGTAGCACATATTAGTAGATATATTTATTTTTAATGTATTATTTATATTTGTAGCTCATATTAGTTTCATTTCTTATTGTGATTATTTTAATATCTAAATTATTTTTTTTTGTGTTTGCAGAGGTAATGAAAGCCTCTCAGCAGGCCATAGAGCGTGGGGTAAAGGACTGTCTATTCATAGATTACAAAAGGCGCAGTGGCCACTTTGATGTCACCACAGTAGCTTCAATTAAGGAGATCACGGAAAAGGTACATTTTGCTCCACCCTTATGAAAAAAGGTTACAAAATATAAAAAAAATACAAATGTACCCATATTAGTAAATAACTTAAGGTTAAAAAATGGCCAATATATGCAGCTTTAACTAATTAACGCTACGAGTATGTTCACACAGCTTAATTGCGGGGCCTACAGTACGTCCCACAATTACGCCGAGTCTTCGGGAGTCGCACTGATCGGCGCGTACGGGGGGGGGGGGGTGGCAGCCAGCCCGCCCGCCCCATAGACGTGTATTACTCGTGGCGCAACATGTCACTTATCTCCCCCGCGCGTACAATATGATCGTATTGAGGAGGAGCTGTAATCCATAGTTCTCTAAGAATCTACAGTTTCCACAATTTTTGCTTGGAAAAAATAGTGCAGTATACTTTTTTCATGAAAAAAATGCTAGACACTATAACGGAAACTAACAGACTCAATTAGAAGTCAGTTGAGTTTGTTGATCTGTGTTGGTGTTCACCGGCAACAGGTCCAGCCCTATATCAGTCTCCTTGTTTTACTCCTATAAGGCTATGTTCACACGGCTTATCCACAGCGTAATTGCGGGGACGGATTTCGCCCGCAATTCACG
The DNA here is from genome assembly GCA_025379985.1 of Phyllomedusa bahiana. Lineage (NCBI taxonomy): Eukaryota > Metazoa > Chordata > Amphibia > Anura > Hylidae > Phyllomedusa > Phyllomedusa bahiana. Next base: position 4,503 of record JAODAL010084267.1, read on the forward strand.
CCGTGTGCTCGGCAGTGGGGATGAGGCGGGAGGGCCGGCATCCCGTCGGCCCCATAGTCATTCATTATCCAGGGCGCGTATCCCGCAGTGAATAATTGACATGTCACTTATCTCCCCCCGCGGCGGATTCGCCGAGCGGGGAGAGGAGACGTAATCCATAGTTCTCTATGAGAACTGTGGATTACCGTAATGATTGGGACGGATTTCAGCCCGTAATTGGTGCAGTACGGCGTGAATTATTGACTGAAATCCATCCCAAAATAAGTCGTGTGAACATGGCCTAAGGCTACATCTACGTTACAGTGATTTACTGTCAGATCCAGTATTTAGAATCCACAAAAATCTGGCTCTAAACCATCCCCATAGACCTCAATAGAAAACCCGAGCTGTAGTCTACATAGCTCGGATTTTCTGAGATCGGATTTATAATCCACTGTATTTCACTTGAAAACAATGGATTATAATGCTGTCTAATGGAATGGAACGGCCGAAATCCCCAAAAAAAGGGGACAATAGACAAAAAACAAGTGTAAAATACTGGGCGGATTCTGGTTAAAATTCGCCGAGTATTTAGTCCTCTGCCGTGTGGATGTAGCCTAAAGAAGCAGAAGAACGGAACTGAAGATCGCAGGCTGCATAAGAAGAGGAAAATAAGTATATACTCTCCAACCTGTCCTTCACTGATGCCGCCCTGAAGTGCCCCAGGATCTATTCCTCTGCACTACTGTGTGGCTTTGATGCACAGAAGATGCCCATGCTCCAAATGAGTGATGGAAAGCAAGCATCTGCTGTGTGATCCTGGAAGCGCATAGAAGCGGATCTCGGGGCACTTTAGAGCAACAGGTCGGTGAGTATTTTATCTTTTTCCTACTTTTCTGCAGTCTGGCCCTAGTGAAAATTAGTTTTCCTTGACTGGACAACCCATTTAATGTCATTGGGTCAAAGAAAACATTAGGGGCCACATGCATGAAAACCGTCTAGCTCTAAAACTCACTTTGCTGCCCATAGCAACCAATCAGATTTTTTCTAGAGCACTGTGAGATGAAAGGGGAGCTCTGATAGGTTTTAGACCTAGACACTTTTCATACATGTGGCCCTAGATGGTAAAATTTCTTGCTTCCTAGAAAACATAATGAACCTATGGGACTTAACTTTTATTTTCTTTTTGCCTACTAGAACTGCCACTGTCTTCTAGACATAGCGCCTCATGCCATTGAAAGACTTCACAGTGTCCACATATATCCAATTGTCCTTTTTATCCGGTACAAAAGCACTAAGCAGATAAAGTAAGTAATTTAGTATAGTAGAAAGCACTGATGTGAGTGCCTGGTTTGCTGTAGATAATTACAGAACTCTTTCTATGGTACAATTGTATATTTCTTTCTAAATCAATGAACTCCAGTGTTGGAGTAAGTGGCAAACGCGCCAGTGTTTGTGGTAGAGATAAGGTTTGGTTCCCATTTTGCGCTTGGGTTTGTTGCGTTGATTTGTGCACTTGGTTATGGTTGGTTTTGGCCATGTTGGCGCTTGGTTTTATGTGTGGCGCTTTGGGCTTGTTTGTGCGCTTGGCATGTGGCGCTTGGCATGTGGCGCTTGGCATGTGGCGCTTGGCATGTGGCGCTTGGCATGTGGCGCTTGGCATGTTGCATGTTGCGCCTGGATTGTTGCGCCTGGATTGTTGCGCCTGGATTGTTGCGCCTGGATTGTTGCGCCTGGATTGTTGCGCCTGGATTGTTGCGCCTGGATTGTTGCGCCTGGATTGTTGCGCCTGGAATGTTGCGCTTGGAATGTTGCGCTTGGAATGTTGCATTTTGTGCCTGGATTGTTGCGCCTGGATTGTTGCGCCTGGATTGTTGCGCCTGGATTGTTGCGCCTGGATTGTTGCGCCTGGATTGTTGCGCCTGGATTGTTGCGCCTGGATTGTTGCGCCTGGATTGTTGAATGTTGCGCCTGGGATGTTGCGCCTGGGATGTTGCGCTTGGATTGTTGAATTTTGCGCTTGGATTGTTGCGCTTGGAATGTTGCGCTTGGAATGTTGCGCTTGGAATGTTGCATTCAGAACCTCCAGTGCAGAGGTGAAAACGGAAGCCATGGGATCCGTTTCACAACAGACACCCACAAAGCCTTATGGCCCCAATTAATTACGATGGGTTCGTCGGGTTTTCGCCATGGTGTCCGTCGTTGACGCGTAAGAAATAAAGCAGGTTGTGGCAAGCGGTTATTTGCTGGAATCGGCTGCTTTGCTTGGTATTGCTACATTTTGGATGGTAACATATGTGTCATTTAAAGCATTCAAGTAACAGCCAAGAAAAAGGACACAATTGTTTAATTATTGGTCTGCTGTATTCATGAGCCCAGTGTTCACAACCCCTTACCAGTGACTGATGGCTGCTGATGCACTGGCCTTAGTGAGGTGAACGGGGTGGGCGCCCGCCTCATGATTGTGAGTCAGCTATATGTATTACCCTACCAGCTGTTACTCAAACAACACAATATTTTTTTGAGTTGTCTGGCTTAGCTCATTGGACCTGTCTATGTTTAGACCCTTAGCTAACAGAGGATCATGGATATAAAACTTTTATTAGTAAACTTAGAAAAAAAATGCCAAAAATGACACCTACATACATCTAGTGAAAAACCATATGCCTTAGGGTCAATTAGGCTCAGCAGGGTTATATTAGGGCGCCATTGCCCCTGTTCGTTTTGACGTTCCTTTTTCTCTCCCTTCCTTGTGTCATTATGGTTTTTCACTATATGTGTGTAGGTGTCATTTTTGCCTTTTTTTTCTAAGTTTACTGATAAAGGTTAAGTTTTATATCCATGATCCTCTGTTGGCTAGGTTTTGACTTTTGCATTATGTGTGGGGGTTTGTAGTGTGACCTGTATTGGTAGCTCCCCCCTATTTCCTTTGGTGTTTTTTCTGCCTATGTTTAGGCATAGTGAATGTAACAAAGGAGCAAACAAAATGTTTTCGCTACAATTTTTAAAACCATATTGCAGGCAAAGACACTATACACATGGATTAATATCTGATTAGTATTTGTTTGTTCTTAAAGGAGTGTTCCTGTTCTGCTCTTTGATGGCATAAGATATTCCATCAAAGTGGTAATAGGTGCAGGTCTCACCTCTGGAACCTACACCTGTTTTGGGAACGGACCTCTAAGGCTGCGTCTCCGCGGCAGCGGTTTTGCGGCCGTCCCACGCCGGGGGGGGGGGTTCTCCGCGATGAGCGGAGAACAGCCCTCCCCCCTCCCATTGAGGTGTTCATATTCTGTCCGGACAGAAGAATGCAAAACGTAATAAGGCTGTGCACATCTAAAATATACTTTGAAAAACGCAAGCATAGGTGCACACTGAAAGGCAATAGCATACATCTAATACAAATAACAGTGGCACACTAAAAACTAAATGAGACATAAAGGTATATAGGAATATTGGAAATGCATTACTGCTAAGGAAAATATGAAAACTGGGACTCTTAGTTTACAGTTTTTGATCAAAGATTGTATTAAGCTCACCCTCCCAAAACGTCAGGGGGATCCCAGAGCAGGTGAGTCCCTACACTGAACATGCTACCTCACTAGGAGTCAATTCAGACTGCAACTTCACAGGGAGTGATAGGAACTTGCAATTGGGTTATCCTGCACTAGTTAAAAAGAGGCAGCTGAGTGCAGCAAGCCAATGAGATTGCCATTTCTCAAATAGACTACAAAACGTAATAAGGCTGTGCACATCTAGAAGAATGAACATGCTCAATGATTTTTTAGCGGCCCGCAGGCAGAAAAACCGCCGGGCGGAAAACCCGTGCAGTGGGGACTGCTGCACGGGTTTTCCATAGAGCACAATTGTGCTCATTTTCGACCGGTTTTTCAGGCGGAAAAACCGCAAACCGGCTGAAAAACCGGCCGAAAACCCGTGCTGTGGGGACATGCCCCAAAAGTGTTGGCTCGTAATAGAGAGCTGGTCACACTTCCATACGACTTGTGCAGTTTTATCTGCAAAAAAATAATAATAAAAAAGTTATGACTCTTTATGTGATGATGGAAAAGAAAACACAAAAAATGGGTAGGTCTTTACAAGGTTAAAGGGGTTGTCTCACTTCAGACTATGTTTGCATTTTGCTAGGATAATCCATCATTGTCTTTTTAGGTCCAAGCATTTCCGTTAAATTAAGAACTCCCATTCCCCCATTATGGGAGAGTCCTGACCCCCTCTCTGTTCAGAATGGAGAGGTTTTTGGGGCTCGTTTCAGAAGGGTGCCACCTCTGGGACCCTGACCTTTCAGACAATGATGGCAAGACAACCACTTGTGAGACAACACCTGTAATAAATGACTGCAAAACCTTCTCAAAATCTCTATGAAGTATTGCTATGTCCCCAAATGTTCAATTTGAAGATTTTACATAAGGTTTTCTTACTTTTTCACGTGACTATGTAGATAATATACACATTTATACTTTTATTTTTCTATAGGGAACAAAAGGATCCAATTTTTCTACGCGACAAGGTAACACAGAAAAATTCCAAAGAGCAGTTTGAATCTGCACAGAAAATAGAGCAAGAATACAGCAAATATTTCACAGGTGCGTTACCAGAAAACTGTGAAGCCCGGAAACGAGTGCACGACTTGCAGTCATTCGCCATATATTTCTTCCCATTATCCTCAGAACTATTTGTGCTGGTGCCATGAATGAATATGGTCACTCGTATAGAATAAAAGGGCTGAATGCTCTAATGGTGTTCCAGCTATAACGGTGACTCATGCAGTGATCCTCATATATTCAGGCCGCTGCTAAACAAACAGCATGACTGAAAATTGAGTCGTTGAGCAGTCTGGCAGACTACGTCATAAATATCTCCAACTAATCGCTCAGGTTTTGCTTCTTCCTTTTCCTTCCATAAATGTCCAAAATATATTCCAAATTTTTTTTTCTGTGGATTAAAGGGGTTTTGCCACGATGTAATGTTGACGGGGATCCTCCAAAATGGGTATTTAATCACTTTTCTAAATATATGTGATTACAAAAAGTGAAGCCTGTGAGAGCTACAGCATTGATCAGTCCCCCTTAGTTTCCTGAAAGTTGACATTAGTCACGACCTGGATACTGACAGGAGCCGATCTGGCTGCGCTTGCATGTTTGCACTTCTTCTCTGATGACAGGGAACATGAAGGAGCTTGCAAGGGTCTGGGGAGAAAGTGCAGTGTATGAGGTTGTCTGCTGTATTGAGAATCCACTGGTTGTAATGTAATTATTTGAGTAAACATTGCAGACGCTCCCTTCTTCCTCACTCTCTGCTCACCCCTGCAGCCGGTCATGACTCAGCATGCTTTTGTTTATATTATCTCCTGAGCAGATAAGAGATAAGGAACTCACTTCGTGGCAAAACCCCTTTAAGGTTAAAGAGGGGTTCTGAAAGTCTGTCAGAGAGGATTAAAAATAGAGAAAAAAAAACACGCTAAGTTCCAGCTGTCCCACCCGGTGGCCTCACCGATAAGTCCTCAAGTGACCCTGCACCAATCAGGGGCCACAGTGGTCACAGGTGGTATAGAGACTGCTGCGGCCTGTGATTGGTTGCAGGGTTACATGAAGAATAACGATGATGTCATTGTCAGGGATCACCGGGAAGGTTTCCAAGTTTTGTTTTTTTTTTGTTTTTTTTCCTCCTTTCTCCTATTTTTTAACCATGCCCAACAAGTTCCTTTCAGAACCCTCCTTTGTAATCAATCAGAATCCGTATAATACATCTTAAATTTGACTGAGCAATCGCTGATTTATTTCTCCTAGTGTGATTAAAAATAAAGTTATAATAAAAATAAATTAATAACCTCTAAAAAATGTATTTTCTAAAAAAAATTATGTCTCTCAAAATGCGATGGTGGGAAAGCAAAAAAAAAAAAACCCAAAAAACTAAATAAAATTCTGGATCCCTGAGGGGTTAAAGTAACAAGTTTGCTTTAAAGTAACAAATTAAAATAAAGAACTTTATTATTATAATACATATAATGTTATATATATATATATATATATATATATATGTGTGTGTGTTACATACTTTGTGACCCCTGTTTTAGCCATTCAGCTACAGAGCTACTCTGGAAAACTCTTTGGGCAAAATGTCAGAAAAGAGGCGGCTTCACGCTAGTTTTAAGGCGCATAAAATGAGTGTGTAGTGCGCGTGACTAAATGAACCAGTCAAAAATCTGGCATCTGGTATACCTTGCATAGTATAATAGATGCAACTAATCTAGGCACATAGCATATCATTGGTAGCATATTTGATGCGCCTGCGTTAGGCGCATTCCAATGTGTTGTGCCTGGTGTATAATGTCCCTAGTTTTGATGTACTACAGTTCATTTATATAGAGAATAGGGCGTCAACAGTTTTTTGCCGAAAAATACACTAACAAAATGGCGCAGCCCCAATTAGACATTTCGCTCTTTGAGCTTTTTTTTTTTTTTTTTTTTTTTTTTTTT
>JAODAL010084268.1:0-10977 GCA_025379985.1 Phyllomedusa bahiana
TGCAAGGAGCCTCAAGAAAAAAATTTTCGGGGACGGGGAAAAAAGGGAAAAAAAAAACACGAAATTTTAAATGAAAATTCGGATAATACAAGTATTTTTGGCCCCCAAAAACCTTTTGCAAACTAAAAAATTGCTGGATTCTAATTTAACTGCAAGGTGGATATATAAAAAAGGGGAAGGGCAAAATTGAAAATGAACCCCAAATCTAAATTATACTAAAAATTTAAAAGGGGATTTTGAAACCAAAAACAAAGAGACCTGCATTTTTCTAGAAAAATGTGATCCTAAAAATAATTTCAGGTGCCCAAAATCCAGGGAAATATTATAATAAAAAAATTGTTAAAAAAAAAAGCTTTTGCAGTGAAAAGTCTACCAAAAGTTTTTGGTTGAACTTTTATCCAGTTTTCTTTATAAAGCTTGTCTGTTTTTCGCTCGGGGGGGGCCCCCCCTCCGTTCCCCCCCGTGACTTTACCCAGTAAATCCCTTTTTTTAAAAATTTCTCTACCTAACTACAAAAATTTTCCCAATCTCAAAATCCCCCAAACTAAATTGTAAGGATCACAGCTAACAGTAGAGCTTTCTCTGTGAAAAATAAAAATAATTTCCTGGCTGTTTGGACCCCAAGCAGAGCGCAACCCTCCTTCTGCTCTGAGACCTGAGAGACACTGATGCGAACAGGAAACGCTTTTCTATTAAAACGGGTTCCCTTTTGGGTTTTTTTCCCGCTAATCCAACCATCACACCCCCTTTATGACTCGCACACCCCAACTCCCCCCTGCTTTTATTCTGTAAGCGAATTTTCTGGCCCCAAAATGACAGGAAGCGCCGAAAAAGGCGCATTTTTAATAGATTTGCACAGAATTTTTTCCTAAATTATCGCATTTTTCTAAAAATTTTTTTATCAAAAATTTAAAAAATGTGCCAAAATTTCAACTTTTTCATAACAAATTTGCTCAAAAACTACTAACCCACCTACCTTTCCGAAGCCTTCCCTGCAAAAACCCCCCCCCTTGGGCCCTTTTCCCGCCCGCCCCAAACAAATTAATGGAGCCTTGGGCCCCCCTATCAACCTCTTTTTTGGGGTTTTTTTAGCCGTCCCACATACCTTAAATGGGGCGTTGGGCCTGCCCACCCAATTTTTTGGGACCTTTCCCCCTATCAACTTACAAAGCCGTGCCTTTGCCTACTACCTTAATAAAAGCTTTTCCTACATACCTTCTTCACTTGGTCCTTTACAGCTTGCCTAAGTGCCTTACTGGAGCCTTGCCTGTCTACCTACATCCTTGGCCCTTTACGTCGCCTACATCTTACTTGGCCTTCCCTTTGCTGCAAAACATACCTTACAGAGGTCTTGCCTGTCTTCCTACCTGCCTTGTCTTTCCCAGCCGCCTCCCTACTCCCTGGTTCTAAACTGCCCCTTTCCCTTTCCTAGAGCCTTGCCTGTCTACCTATCTTTCTTGGGCCTTGCCAGTCTGGCTACCTATCTTACTAGGGCTTTGCCTAACCACATGCCTACATACCTTACTGGGGTCGTGCTTTCCTAAGTACCTTACTGGAACCTTGCCTCCCTAACTACCTTAATGAGGCCATGCCTGCCTACGTACCTTACTGAAGCCTTGCCTGCATATCACCCTCCCTTGGGCCTTACTAGTGAGCTGCCTAAGTATCTGACTGGAGCCTTGCCTGCCTACCTACCTCCATTGGGCCTTTCCAGCCTGCCTACATACATTACTGGAGCCTTGCCTGCCTACCTACCTCCCTTGGGCCTTTCCAGTCTTTCTACCTACCTCCTTTGAGCTTTTCCTGCCTACCTACCTCCCTTGGGCCTTGCCGGTCTGTCTTAATACCTTACAGCGGTCTTGCCTGAATATCTACCTGTCTTGTGCCTTGCCTGCTTATCTACCTGTCTTGTGCCTTGCCAGCATGCCTACCCACTTCCCTTTAGCCTCGCCAGCCTACCTATCTCGCTTGGGCCTTGCCAACCTGCCTACTTACCTTACTTGGGCTGAGCCAGTCTACATCCCCTATTGAGGCCTTTTCTGCCTGCCTACGTACCTTACTGAGGCCATGCCTGCCTATGTACCTTACTGGGGCCTTGCCTGCCTATCTAGCTACCCACCTTTGACCTTCCAGCCTGCCTAGCTACCATACTAGGGCAGTGCCTGCCTACATAATTTATTGGGGCCTTGCCTGTCTAGCTACCTCCCTTGTGTCTTACCTGCCTACCTACCTCCGTTAGACCTTGCCAGCCTACCTAACTACCTTACTGAGACTCTATCTGCCTTCGTACCTTACTGAAGCCTTGTCTGCCTACCTGCTTACCCACCTGGAACTTTGCCTGCCTATGTACCCTACTGGGGCCTCGCTGGCCTACCTACCTTTCTTCGGCCTTGCCTGCCTACCTACTTTTTGGGATAACTACCCTGCCTCTCTATATACCTAGCTGGGTCCTTACCTACCTCTAGCCCCACTAGTGGTTTACCTATATATTTAAGAAGGTGGGTTGCCTACCTATACACCTGTACACAATATGGTGATTACCTAATTTATAAAGGGCACTTGGCTGGCCCTACTTGGAATTCATTCTGCCCTAAGCACGTTCAGTGCTTAAGTTCCCACTTGTCCAAACACTTAAGATAATTTTCAGCCAAATCCTCTGGGTAGCTGTGGTCTGGTATTGTAAACTAAATTTACTTGGCAATAGGTAGCCAGTGAATTGATTGGGAGAGGGGAGAGGCAGAGGAGTAACAAGGAGAGAGTTGGATCAAAAAGGCATTGGAGCTCAGGATAGATTAAATGGGAGCAAGACTTCTGGATGGAAAGTTGCAGAGAAGGATATTGCAGTAGTCTAGGCAGCAGTTGAGGAGGGCATGGAAAAGCATTTTTGTAGCATCAAAGTTAAGGAAAGAGTGGATGTGAGAAATATTTTTCAGGTGGAGGTAGCAGGCAGAGATAAGGACTTGGATGTGCAGCTTAAAGGATAAGGAGAAGTCACAACTTATCACAAGGCAGCAGAGTTGCAGGACCAATGAAAGTATTGAGCCATAGACTTTCATAGATTGATCTGCCAGATGGGAAGTGAAAAGGAGGTTATGGACAGTAGGCATTCTTGGATCCTGGAGAGTAGAGAGTTAATATCAGGGCCAGAGATGTGGTACTGAAAGGAGATCGGGGAGAGGGCCAAGTCTGTGATGCTGAGGGATTTGATTCATTAGTGACTTTGGTTAGGGAACTTTTGGTAGAGTGGTGGGGTCGGAAACCAGATTGCAGTAGGTTGAGAAGAGAGTTGGATGAAAGATGGGAGGGCAGTTCAAGATAGACATGTTGTTTAAGGAGTTTTGAGGCAAATGGAAATAGTGAGATGAGGTGATAGTTGGACAGATAGAATGGATCAAGAGATGCTTTCTTAAGGATGGGTCTGATGGTTGTATGTTTAAAGGAAGATGCTAATTGTTTCCTTCTGGGTGGATAGGGCAAAACAATGCTACATGACACACAGCAAGAAATGTCCAAAATTGGTTGGAATGACCAAACTTCCAAGTACTACCCAGTCCCCCTATTTCCCCAGACTTTAACCTAGTTGAGCATCTGGGGGACCAACTTAATTGTCTTTGGATTGATCTCCAGAGGCTCTAAGTTGCACTACAGTCAGATCTAGATACCTATGACAACCCACCAGGACCTTATTGCGTTTCAGCCAGCCAATTTAACTACTGTCCATGCTGCATGTGGTGGTTGCTTTAAATATTAGATGGTGGTCATAGTAAGGCTATGTCTACATGGCATGGGACAAAAAACTAACTGGAAACCAAATCTGAAAATGTTCATAAAACTCAGTTTTTTGTCCATTGCCTGTCAAGAGCTGCTGAAAAAAATGTATATTTTTGGGGGCTTTTTTGTGTTTTTTGGCATGTTTTTGAGTGCGTTTTTATTGCAGAAATGCACAGCATTATATTTTCAAAAAAACACAACAAAAACGCACCAAAAAACACTTTTGCTTAAGTACCAGATATACCATACTAGAGTACTACAGTACCAAACCATAGTGCACTGTACAATTCCTCCCTGCAATTCCAAACCAGTAAAATAAAAGAGAATTTACTTTTTCTAGACATCACAAGCACTGGCCAAAAGTCTGTCCTTGAATTTAAGAACAGTGTCACCTTTAATTATTCAGGCTTTTTCCTCCTTAGTTCTAGGGACTCCAGTATAGGTTTTTACTAAATTGTGCAATGAGCATGTGAGAAACCTAGAGTGTGAATGCTGTCTTTAAATATGTTGGCTTAATGTGTTTTTATATGATTATGGGGAAAGGAATCTAATAACTACCAGCCCCCTTTAAAAATAATTATGAAAATAGAATGATACATTTAACCGTTATTGCACTATTTTGAATCTGACTCTCCTTTTTGCTTTGTATAATTACTATATAATCAACAATAAAGAAAATAAGTGGGCACCACAAAAATAAAAAAAAAATGTATCAGAGAAAACAGAGGTTATGTGATAGGGGCAAGATAAGCCAAAAGGAATAAAGAAAAGAAGACCGCATGCAAAGCAAAATTAGATGCAAACCCCAACTAAAATACAAAAACACCTTTTATGTATGACAAAGATAGAATAAAAACAATTAGTTTATAATTGCACATAGGTGATACCATCAGTTAGGACCAGCAGATTATTTTTTAATAACACTCTTAATGACAATAACAGTTATCTTCCATATGTTGGTATCAAATTGTATATTTATAAGGCTGACTTCACATACAGCAGATGCATCATGGCTGAGGTACGGCTGCTAAGTGGCTGAAGTCACCTGGAAGAATGCACCGAGTTATTTCAGTGCAGTCAGTTTCAACCATATCCCACCTGCACCAGCCAAAAGTGAATCTTTTTGGAAATTTAACATTAGGGATGAGGGGTTTAAAAAACGACAAAGTTGAAATTGGCAAAATTTTTAGGTTGATGGGGAAAATTCCAACCCGCGATATTTTAGGTGCAATCTGAATAACTTTTACAATTGCGTTTTTTATGGCTTTGCTTTTTGGTGGCCGCAATCACTTATGTTTCGGGTAGTGGGTGTGCGACGTATGACTGGATGTGTAGGTTGTCATTGGCGGGAAAAAAACCCCCATGCCCTCTTTTTTGCTAGAACACGTTTCCTATTCAGTACAGGTTTCAGTGTCTCTCACTAGAGAAACGTGGCTACTTCTCCAAATAAGCTCAAATCAGAGAAAACTTTTCTTCTTATTCATACAGACAATATGCTTTTAGCTGTGAACATTAGAAGTGGGTAGATTAAAAATTTCATTTTCTTAGAAAATTTAAACAGAGACTTTTAAAGAAGCTTCTGCGCTGACAGCCGCGCTGGGGGAGGGGGTCGAGGGACAAAAAGACAGCTTTTGGAAAGGGAGGTGTTATTGGCACCCAGCTCTGCTTTAACCTGATTGAAATGGCATTTTTTTACCACTTTTTGGCCAGCAAACCACACTTGAGGTGAAATTGTCCCTTTTTTTTTTAGTGCAATAGTTTTTTCAAAGAGCCACCTTGATTAAAATTTTGGATACAGAAATTTTTAAACGCTGGTGTTTTTCATTGGTGCAAAAACCCCCCTTTTTTTCCAAACTTTTAAAAAGTGTATTTTCATTTTGGTGCAGCCGTTTGTTCAAAGAGCCCCTTGAAATTATTTTAGGATACAGAAATTTTCTAGTAACTGCTGGTGTATTTCAGGGTGCAAAAACCACCTTTCTTACCCGTATAACTTTTAAATAGCTTATTTCCTTTGGTGCAGCCCAGTTTTGTTCAAGGCCCCTTGTATTTACATTTGGATACAGAAATTTTCTAGTAACGTTGATTTTTTATTGGTGCAAAAACCACCTTTTTTCGTATATTTTAAAATAGTTTATTTTACTTAGTGCAGCCCAGTTTTGTTCAAAGACCACCTTGTATTAAATTGGGATACAGAAATTTTCTGAAATTTTTGTGTATTTCAGGGTGCAAAAACCACCTTTTCTTATCGTATAACTTTAAATAGCGTATTTCACTTGGGGTGCCCCCTTTTTTGTTAAAAAGGCCACCGTTTTAAATTGATACAGAAAATTTTCTAAGTAACTGCGGTGTTTTTCATTGGTGCAAAAACCACCTTTTTTATCCGTAAACTTTTAAAAAGGTTTTTCACTTAATGCAGCCCATTTTGTTCAAAGGCCCCCTTGTAATTAAATTAGGATACAAAAATTTTCTAGTAATTTGGGGTGTTTTTTCTTTGTGCAACATCCACCTTTTTTTATCCTAAACTTTTAAATAGTTTATTTCATTTGGGTTGCACCCCAGTTTTTTTTAAAAAGAAAACCCTTGTACTTACTTAGGATAAATACATTTTCTAGTAACTGTTGGGTATTTCATTGGTGCAAAAACCCCCTTTTCTTATTTTAAAACCTTTTAAATTTTGCTGTATTTCCCCTTTAGTGCAGCCCAGTTTTGTTAAAAAAGAGCCCCCTTTGTATTAAATGGATACAAAAATTTTTCTAGAAACTGTTGGTGTTTTTTTCCCATTGGTGAAAAAACCCAAACCTTTTTCTTATACATAATTTTAAATAGCTTATTTTCATTTTGGTACAGCCCATTTTTTTTCAAAGAGCCACCTTGTACTAAATTAGGATACAAAATTTTTTCTAAAACTGTTCCGTTGCTCAAAAAATCAATTTCCTTTGTTAACTTTTAAATAGTTTTATTGTGCTCAGTGAATTCAGTTTGGCACAATAGTGCACTTTTATGTAGTTTGTTGAAAACTATCATTCCTAGCCCTACTGGCAGTTGAAAACCCCTGGGACTGAAAAAAAAAACACTGTTGATTTTTTTTTTCGGTTTTTCCACCAGACCGCATTTCACAGGTCCCCCCTAGAAACAATTCTTTTCTAATCCTTTTGGCTGTCGGGAAATTAGAGAGATTTAAAAACTGTGATTTGCCTCTTTCAATAAGAGACTGCAAAACTCTTCCATACCCTTTTTAAATTTTTATCTTTTGAAAAAAAGGAGGGGAAATGAGGGGTAAGGAGCAAAAAGGGGGGTTGACTGGAGGTAGAATAAGAGGAAAGGGGCCCTTCCAGTCTGGCAATAACACGCAAGGCCTGTCATCGCTGGGTCGTGCCCTGTGAATCTCAGTCGAACGCGTCGCCCCAAATTTTTCTTTAGTGGTTAATGCAACTCATCCAGCAGTCTTACCTCCTGTCTTTCCCCGTCACGGCCACAAATGTCATCCACGTCGCATCCTCCAACATAACGAAGGCGCCCAAATGTCAACTCGTGTAAACCCCCACTGGGATAAACCTTTTTGAAGACCTCTTTGAGACAAAAGCGGGGGGGGGTCAGAAGGCATGTTAAAAGATCAAGAGGCCCCCAAAGGTGAAATTTCTTGCTCGCGCCCCTTACATGCCCTCAAGGAGGGAAGGAAGCTGGTAATCGCAAAAAAACCCAGGGGGCGGGGAACGCCTTTGCGTGCCTCTTGCTTGTTCCCGCGCTTCTTATGCAGAAGTCAGGACACGAAGTACCCAGTTATGATAGATCAAGACATTTCGGGTCAACTTTTTCTTTTTGCAAATTTGTTGTACGTTCATCACTGGAGAGGAGGAAGACATTGGGTAGTGTCGTACGGGGCCCCCCCAAAAAGGGAGAGGGGGGTCCCAAAAAGTCTGCTGAGATGTTTCCGCCCGCCACATAGTGAAAACACCGCTCCCCAATATCACCCCCGAAAAGGTCCAGGACCTCTCAAGCCTTTGGGCTTTTTTGGCAAGCCTCATTCACCCACATTTCATATCCCCCTTTGCCGTAAACATCGTAGAGGCAATAATCTTAGTGTTTAAAACCACCACAAAAAATTTTTTTGTCCATGCAGCGTGCATGATTAAATGGAGGAAACATTTGGGCCCAAAAAAAGGGCCACACCGATGCCGGGTTCCAACAAGGGAGGCTCGAGGTCTAGCTCACACTTCCGTTTTTGAAAACCCTGCTTGTCCCCCCCTTGGTGGTTGCAGCGAAATCGCCCCCCCCAACCGGTCTCTTTGTTTGACGTGGAACCCGGAATTCCCCCCTCCACATGCTCCACGATTGGGCAGCACGCAATGCCATTACGCAGAATGAAGTGACACAGGGCCCCAAAAAAGCGGTGGGATGGGGTTTTGTTGAGCCCTTGAGAGTGGGGCAGGTGAAAGAGTTGAAACCATCCTTGCCAGTTTTGAAAAAGCCACCAAAAGGCAGTGCGGACAATGCCCTTGTCAGCATGGCATTGTGGTGATTTTATTCTGGAACGATCTTTGGGACACTTAAAACATCAGGTCCCAGCACACGGAGGAGGGAACGACACGTTTCGGAAGGACCCTTTCTCTCCGTCGAATCCAAAAGGGCCCCGACAGTTTCAAAAACTTTATCGGTCTTTTTAGGCAGTGGTTTGGGGTCAGGGCTAGTGAAAGGGCGATGCCTCATTCTCGGGGTGATACTGAGGCAAGTCGGGGCTGTGTTAAAAGCTGTCCGAGGAAGGGGAGGGGGGGGAGGGGGGTATTTTGCACCCGATTACCGATTTTCCCTGCCTTGGAAAGAGGTTGGCAATTTTAGGCAGAGGAGGAAGAGAGGAAGATCAGTTTTCTAGTGCCCCTAAACCCCAAGGGTTTGGGGAAATAAAGGGCTCCATTTCTCACATGAGTGTTTTAGATGCTCCTTTTCCCTCCAACAGTCCTTGCATTAAGGCCATAAAAAATAAAAACGTTTTTTGGGGCCCCAAACCCTCGTCCCGGTACAAAGCAAAACTCACGCTTTTCTCCACCCACCCAAAATGAGAGAAAATGCGGGAATTGGAGACTGTGCTGATTGACAACTGGAGACATTTTTGGGTTCTCTTCATGTTTTAAAATTGTCACGTTGGAACAACATCAGAAATGGACAGCACAATGCCAATCCCAGCGCAAGCATTGTGGCAAAAAGCCTAATGGGTACCCTGGCAACCCCTTTTTTAACCTCCCAAGCATGAAAATCGGGAACACATGGGACAACCACAGAGAGGCTTAAGATCAGGTGAAAACGACTACTGCGTCTCACACCGTTTTTTTGGGTAGTTCCGGGGCCCCAAAAACGACTTTGGATTCCAAAACTGATGAATGGCCCGACCGCTCGCCAGCCATAGGGGTGTTTTCCGCCCGCAGCCAGCGTAAATTGAGCACCCAGCACATGGAGGAGTCATTACATAAAAAACCCTCCGGCTTTCCCAATAATGTTTATCGTTTGACTTTCTCAAATGAATCAGGGGGTGGATCTCGATGATTTGTGGCCCCAATTGCCGAGGTCACCGATTATTGCCGATCTACTTCACATTCCTCTTAAAAAGAAATGGTCCTCTTTAAAAAAAAAATTTAAAATGAACATTTCTTACTGCAATTTTTAAACCATTCCCAAAAGTTTATTTTTTGGTTTTTCTTTGAGGAGATGTAAAAGACACCAATTGTACAAGGTTTTATGAAAAAAAACAATTCCCTTTACTCCTTTTTTCTTTAAATTTTTTTGCACTTTCAAAGGTTTTGGGTTCTGGTGCGTGAGAAAACAGTTAATCAATTCCTTTGAAACAGAAAATTTGGGTTTTAAGTGGGGATTTTTCCCCACAATTTTTAACGGGCGAGAATAATTTTTAAATTTTTTTGGGTCATGCTGCTGTGAAATGCAGTTTTACAAGGTCCTATTTTTTAAAAAAAATGGGTTTCTAACAGACATTTGTTCTTCACAATTTTTCAAGATGGCCAAAGGGGTTTATGTTTTGAATTTTTGGGGGGGATTTTGCTGTGAAATCAGCTATACTACTGTCCATTTAAAAAAAAAATGTTTTTTTCTAACAGACATTTTTTCTTCAAAATTGTCAACAGTGGCTAAAAAGGGTGTGTTTTAAAATTTAGGGGCCAGGGTGCTGTCAAAAACAAATAGGGGACCATATGCAAAATGATTGTTTTTGAAGATCTTTAACTTACTAGCAATCCCTTTGTAGGAACAACCCCTTTAATACAAAAAAA
Organism: Phyllomedusa bahiana; assembly: GCA_025379985.1. Classification (NCBI taxonomy): domain Eukaryota; kingdom Metazoa; phylum Chordata; class Amphibia; order Anura; family Hylidae; genus Phyllomedusa; species Phyllomedusa bahiana. The sequence continues at coordinate 10,047 of JAODAL010084268.1, forward strand.
AAGAGAAACAAAACGTGGTGGGATTCCAACCTATTTTAAAATTGTTTTATAAAACTAAACTATAAAAAAATTGCATGTCAAAAATAGCTGATCCAAATATTCCCTGAATTGTAAAAAGGGAGGTACAGGAAGACTTGAATATTAGTTTATTCAGAGGACATGGTTCGGCCATTCGCCACCCCCAAAACAGAGACAATTTTCCCCAAAACATGTTGAGAAAAACGAGAAAAAAATTGCCAAGAAAAAGGGTACCTGGGTAAAACAAGAGCATAAACCACCAGCTTTCCCAAATGAAACTCAATTGGTCCCCGCACTCATAAGAGGGGGAAGCGCCCCCGTAAGGGAGAAATTTCTCAAGCGCTACCCAGGTCTTGACGTGTATTGAGGAAGGCTGGAGGGGTTTTTGCTCACACTCCGCTTCCCCAAATCTCTTCAGCATACTGTTTTTTGGTGCGTCATAAGGAATTTTTGCCTGTTAATAGATTACGGACGCCACCTGGGGTCTCACCGCACCCCGAACCTTGGCCCTGCAGCTGAACATGCGTGTTAAAAAATACAAACACTAGCCTGGGTCTCACCGCACCAACTGTAAAACGGGCCCTGCTAGCAACCTGCGGTTAATAGTTTAAAGGAGCCAGCCCTTTCTCTCACCAATCCACTGTAATCCCGGGAAGCCCCTGAACCTGCGGATCCATTTTACAACCTCACCCCCCCCCTTTTTCAGTAATTTCCTCCAACCCACTTGACAGTGAATGCAGGATTTTAGACAGGGCCTTGTTGACCCATGGGGACTTCTGTTTCTTTGCCTCACTTCCATTGTCACGGTGGAACAATTCACCCGTAGAATGCAGCAGTACTCTAGCAGCAGCAGTATTTGGGAAAACGGTTGTTTTAAAAGTTTTTTTTCTTATTCGAAATTTTTTCCCGGCCA
>JAODAL010084269.1:0-10976 GCA_025379985.1 Phyllomedusa bahiana
CAAAAAAAAACCAACAGGGAAAATTATTTTTTTTAGCGTCTTATTTTCTTTTAGCACACATAAATCGAGATGATTTTGGGTTCCTTCTTACTGGGGTTTTGTTTTCTACAAATTTTTTGGGGCATTTTAAAAAGGAAGTATTATTTTCAAGTGTATCCTTTAAAAGTTCATTTGTGTATTTAAAATTTTCAAATTTTAAAAAACTTTTTTTTTAAAAACAAAAATTTTTTGGTTGAACCTTCACAAACAAGTTGTTGTTATGTAAATTTTAAGGATTTTTAATTTTAAGAATACTTTTTTTTTCCTAATTTTCTTTTTTACCTACCTAGGAAGGATCTGTCCATAGTGAATGTCACTAATACCATGTCCCACTGCGCCACCAGAAAAAATTCAAAATTTTAATGATAGAAACCGGGGAATTCTACCAAAACAAAAGTTTCCACCCCGCTACAAAAGAAAATCTTCCCAAAAATATACCATTCTTTGGGTTTTTCCCCGTTGGAGGAAAAACGTTAAAGGGGAAACACTAAATATCTTTTTATACACATGAAGTGCCCTATGGTAAAAATATTTTTTCCTTTTTATACCTAAAATGAAGCATTATTTTTAACAGCTAAAAATATATTTCCTTCCTTTTTTAGTGCCTGAAAAAAGGGAAAGGATTTCCATATGAAAGTCCCACTACATCATGTCTCTCAGCTGGTTCCACCAAAGAAATGCAAGTTCTTATTGATTGAAAAACCCGGGGGAAATTTTGCACTAAAAAACAAAATGTTACTAAAAACCCTCAGCTACAAAAGAAAATCTGATCCAAAATTATTACACATTCTTGTTTTCTGATTGTTGGAGGGAATTGTAAAAGGAGACAAAATATAATACTTACAAACACATGTGAGAATTATTTTATCTGTTTTATAGCTAAAATTAAATAAATTAGGCAACGAAACAATTAATAAATCCTTTTATTTTTTATTTCGAAAAAGTGAAAAAATTTTCAATAATGTCACCACTACATCAGTGTCTCCCAACTGTTTCCCCAAAGGATATGCAATTCTTAATGATTGAAACCTGGAAATTCTCACTAAATACAAATTTACTTCAACCTAGCACAATAGAAAATCTAACCGGGAAATTTTACACATTCTTATCTCACTCTTAAAATTTTTTACAAAACGTTAAGGGAGAAAGTACAAATACTCATAACAAGTGGAAATTTCTTAAACAAAAAAATTTTAATTGTTTGCCTAAATATAAAAAGCAAGTGGTATTTAAGGTACTGGTTTTTAATCACTAACTTTAAAAAAGAACTTTGATCCCTTACAAATAGATAGCACATTTAATGAAGCTATGTTTTACTGATTATAAAGTTTTTTAGTTTTTGTTTTTCTAATCATCCTCCATTAGCTATCAGTCCGTTTGTTTCAGCATAGATTTGCCAAGGAACTCCTTGACTGAAAAAGGGATACCGCTCAGTTCGTAAGGGTATTTTCACACGGCTTATTATCTTGCGTAATTGTGCGCATATTTCGCCGCGTATTGCGCTTCATACGGAACAAAATGCACGCCGCAATTACAGTAATTCATAGCTCCCATAGAGAGCAATGGATTATGCGTCATCCCCCCGCGCGTACAATTTGACATGTCAATTGTTAGCGACGAATACGCGCCGCTGACAATGCATGTCTATGGGGCCGGTGCCTGGCTGATCAGTGCGTGGTTCCAAAACACACGGCGTACGGTGCGCCACAATAAGTCGTGTAAACATAGCCTAACAGTAGAGAACACTCGGGTTCATGCCTTTATAGCATTGGTTACATTCCCCTTGATAGAGCATAGGCTTTCTGCAGACTGCCAGGAAAGGAGGCCGCAACTACTCATAGGGTGTGAACCTGAGTGCTTTCTCCCACCAGAATTGATTAGTAGATGCCTCTCATTTCACAGCATATTATTGCCAAATTTATTGGCACCAAAAGCTATTAATTGGGAAGGCTACAAAATAAATTAAAAAGCTGTAAAATCAGTGAAACAGCCGCTGCCAAATGTGCAATAATAAATTTTCTTACTCTTTTCTTCCACTTCTACTTATTAGATATTCAATTATGAACCTAGAGGGTGCCCAGGTCTCTGTCCTGTTGAGAACTCAGCAGTGGTGATTACAATACATACAATATACAGTAAACATATGTACTGCACTACTGTACAGGCTCAGACTGACCCACAGGGCAGCATTGGGCATTATGGGCCATTGTGTACAACAAGCTTGGGGGTGCTATTTAAGGAGAAAGGCAAAGAGAGAGAGGCAGAGACAGAATGCAGGAGTCATGTGCAGTATGTGCTGTAGTTGTAGGGTGAGCTCCAAAAATCAACTCCACTGTTGGGCCCCAACAATCAACCCAGGCACTCCAGTCTGATGCTGCTACTGTACCCTACAGATAAAAAGTATATTGCAAAAAACAAACGAAGGACGACATGCATGAAGGAAGGCGCGTCAAAGTGTATAGTTAAGTCTTATTTTCAGTGTATAATGCACCTGATGTATGAAAGTGTTTTTTGTGTGTTCATAAATGGTGTGTAAAGTTCAACCTGCCTCGCCTATGTATTAGGCGCGTTATGGAACTTAGGCGCATTAGTAATGCTCTTAACATGTATAAAGGCTATGGATAGACTCTAAATAAAAGTCTTTAGAATAGCATGTCAGTGAATAGAAACTATGGTACTGGACCACAGGTCCCAGCAAGACCTGTAGTGTGCGGGCTCTTGCTGTATGTGGAATAAAGGCTGAGAGCAGCAAAACTACATTTAAATTTAATGTATTCAAAATTTTAATTTTAAAAATCTGAACGTCATCAGTGGGTTATTTAATTTAAAATTAATTTTAAATTCTATTAATTTTAAATACATTTTATAGGAGATATTTTTATATTTTTGGGATATTATATATTTTATATTAATTTTATATGATAAAAATTTTTATTAAATTTAAATAATTTCATTTTATACAGTTTGATAATTATAATAAATTACTTTTTATTATTGTACTGATGTAAGTTGAGAAATATTGGACATTTTTGCCCCTTACAGCAAATTTAGCTTCACTTCGACTCCTCAGGCTCAGGCAGACCACATAGAAATAGGTCTGCCTGTCGGAGCAGTAATGCCTAGTTTTGCCGAACCACATTCATATATGTGTCCAATCTTATGAATGTGGTGCGACACATCTCCATAATGCCCCCAGAACACCCGTTCACGTTAGGCGCATTCGAAAGTGTCAAGTCTTACGAACAATGCGCCTAACACTAACACATACATTAGGTGCATTATACATCGCAGCTGGCTCAGGTACATTGTATGCCAGAAAAAGAGTGAATAACACTTTCATACATGTCGCTCTAAATGTTCACTAGATTTAGTCTGTTGTAGTCTATAGCTATGCCATGTGTACCCTACAGTATATATCTGATTTGCAGATATTCGAATATATTGGCACAATGTTTTTACTATAATTCCCAGATATCAGGTAAGTTCGAGCTTTCATTTGATTTTTTCATTACTATTTCTGTGGTTGAGACCATACTATTTGTACTACATCATTCTTCTGTAGCAGGTTTTGTAGGGCTGTCTTATACATTGGGCACACTAGGCATTTGCCCAAAGCCCTAGGAGCATAGGGGCGCTGGATGGTCAGAAGTATGTCCTGGGAATTCTCTTGATGACATTGGCTACCTGCCATGCCAATTAGTCTTACAGGCTGCAGGGTATTAGGCTGGTTGGATATCATGTGCTTGGGCTGGGCCCAATGAAATGCTTTGCTCAGGGGCCTTTAATGCAGTTAAGACAGCTATGATGATATGTATGACATTAAATAATATAATACGTGTTTCCTTAGAAGTAAAAAAAATATTCCATATTTTTCTTAGGGCCCGACATAGTGAAAGATCTGTCCATAGTGAATGTCACCACTACATCAGTGTCTCTCAGCTGGCTGCCACCAGAAGGAAATGCAAGTTCTTATATGATTGAAATCCTGGAGAATTCTACTCTGAATACAAATGTTGCTTCAACCTCAGCTACAATAGAAAATCTGATCCCAGGGAATTATTACACATTCCTGATTTCTGCTCTTGTTGGAGGAAATACCCTGAAAGGAGACAGTTATAATATCTCTACTTACACATGTGAGTTATTACCATTAAGGAAAACGCAATTGTTTTTTACTTTATACAGAGTGCTTGAAAAAGTCATGGTTCATGGTACATAGCTGTAATACACATTGGCTTTAACCTGAACCTCACTTAAATTTTTAGAGTTCTAAGATACACTGGGGATATGTTACTGATATTGAGATTTAGAAACATGATAAAAGGAACATGCCACTTATAGGCATGCATTTCCTGTTTATTGGATACTCTTGCATACCTCCCAAGTCTCCCTATTTTGAAGGGACAGTCCCTATTTTTAACCCTTGTCCCTCTTAGCTCTATAAATGTCCATCTTTTTCATTTGGGAAATAAATCTGCGTCAATAAACTGACTATCTTGCTTTAAAAGTATCTGATTGCTTCCTCGCTGTATATTAGTTAACAACTTACTTAATATTTTATCAATGGATTCAATGTGATCTTGAAAATATCTCCCTTTTTGGTCATCTAAAAAGTTGGCATATATGTGTGTATGTGTGATTAGAGGCATGTTTTGGCGTGATGTCACAGGTTTGGGTGTGGTTGGAGGCATGGCCTGATGTCTCCCTATTTACAATCTCTAAAAGTTAGGAGTTATGCTCTTGTATAATTAAGATTTCAAGATTTATCTTTGTTTTATCAGTCTGCATGAGTCATCTATAGCAGGTTATATAGCACAGTATTTCATGTGAGGCTCTTTAAGCCTTTTCAGAATTTAGTTTGCAGTGTCCCTTGGAGCTCTATATTTCAAGATGGTTCAGACATATACATCTTACGTTTACCTCTGACAGATGCTACTCTATAGGCATACAGAATCTCAATATCCTTCCATGTTAAAAAAAAAAACAAAACAAAACAAAAAAAAACTATTCCATACAGCAGTGTTTCTCAACTCCAGTCCTCAAGACCCACCAACAAGTCAGGATTTCCTCAGTATTGCACAGGTGATATAATTATTGTCAGTGCATTCTGCACAGGTGATATAATTATTGTCAGTGCATCCTGTGGGAAATCCTGAAAACATGACCTGCTGGTGGCTCCTGAGGACTTGAGTTGAGAAACACTGCCATACAGTATGTACATTTTCTTACTAGATGTCCTTGTGTAATGGCACAGTCTGCTGTGTTATTCCACACAGCAAAAAAAAAGATATGTTTACCTATAATGAGGCCAAAAGGACAATACCTTGGCCTTGTTGGGTAAATGGGCCTATAAGACCTTCTGAGCACAAATGGCCAGTGGACACTGCACACAAAGGGCATTGTATGAAAACTGTCTAGGTCTAAAATTCATTTTGTTACCCATAGCAACCAATCAGAGCCCTCCCCCTCCCCTTCTCATTTCATATGTGCTCTGAAAAAATTTGAGGGGCACTCTGATTGGTTGCTATGGGCAACAAAGTGAGTTTTAGACCTAGACATTTTTCATACATGTGGCCCAATGTGCGAAAAGAGCCGCAATGATATACTTTAATATTTTTTGCTTTTTTACCCTAGATCCTGACCTAATAAAGAATTTGACCATAGTGAGTATCACCACTACATCAGTGTCTCTCAGCTGGCTGCCACCAGAAGGATATGCAAGTTCTTATATGATTGAAATCCTGGAGAATTCCACACTAAATACAAATGTTACTTCAACCTCAGCTACAATAGACAATCTGATCCCAGGAAATTATTACACATTTTTAATCTCTTCTCTTGTTGGTGAAACAACTATAAAAGGAGACAGCTACAATATCTCTACATACACACGTGAGTTCCTACAAAAGCAGTAGACTCTACAGGATTTATCAATTTTCTTTTTAAATATTTACGTGTTATGTGGAACAGGAATGGGACAAGCATTCTTGCTGGATGACGATTTTAACAATGCAGTTCTAAGTCTATGAATCTAAGCATAACTGTCAATCAGACAGTCATTAACTAATGTGCTTCCTGCTGCTCATCATCAAGGAAAGTGCTTATCATTATACCCTGGTACCTACATCATGATCAGCAGTTAAGTCACTATGTCCATTTGATACCACAAATAATTGCATCCCACCTATTTCATGTTCAGTGACCTGTCAGGGGACCAGGGAGGCTTCAGAGCAGGCTTTGGCCGTGTTCACACGGCTTATTCACGACGGATTTGTGCGCCGTATTGAGCACACAAATCCGCCGTGAATACGGGGCGGGACGGGGGCGGGGCCGGAGCGCGGCGGGGGCGCCGCTCCCGGCCCCATAGACAATGCATTGTTTACGGCGCGTCCGCGCTGTAAATAATGTGCATGTCACTTTCTCCCCCCCGCGGCGGATTTGCCGAGCGGGGAGGAGCGACGGAATCCACTGTTCTCTATGAGAGCAGTGGATTACCGTAATGACTCCGACGGATTGGCGCCGTATTGAAGCGCAAATCCGGCGCGGAATACGGCGCCAATCCGTCGGCAAATAAGCCGTGTGAACGGGGCCTGTTAAAGAATGTTTGTTTTTTTAATGCTGAGGTGTTTGTGTCAGAGGAAGATGTGGTGCAAAATCCACCCAAAATCAGCATGATTTGGCACAGACTGTTCAGACTTCCCTGGGTCAGATTTGCTTCAAACTTACCAGCAGCAAATTCCACTCATGATTTATTGCATCTTTGCACATATGAGATATTTATATTTCTTTATATTATGAAGGAATACCAGCATTATCCAAGTTATGTCTTAATTACAGGTCCAGCTACTGTAACTGAGTTAATGGCCTCTAAAGTAAACAGCAGCACAATGTACATCACCTGGCAGCTTCCAGAAGGTACCAGAGGTTCATATCTGATACAAGTGATTGGAGATCCACCTCAAAGCTTCAGTGTGTATTCTGAATCAGCAACAATCTCTAACCTGACCACTGGGATCCAATACACAGTGAGGGTCTCTGCAGTTGCAAGCGATGGTCTACAAGGAGGCAGCACTGAGATTTCTATACTAGGTATTATTTTTTTTTACCATAAATGCTGCATTGTTTTACAAAAGCATTATTGACCTCTTAAAGTTTTCTACCTTTTTTATATATGTTACTTTACTTATCGAAAACATTAGTTCTGCAGTGATTACAATTAGATATAGATTACCCTACTATGTTAATAATACACAGAAAATGTAGTCTATAAAGTAGAAGCTAGTAAACAGAATTGAAAAAGACATGGAGATTTTATTGGAAGGGAAAACATGAGGTATCTTTGTTTAATGTATTCAGAAATATGGAGATTGGCATATAAAATATAACTTTTAATATTTAATCTAAAATAAATTAAGACGACAATAATTAATAAAAATACAGAACTAAAGCCAGCCTGTTATACCCTTTATGCACACACAAGGTATTAACACAGGTTAAAGGTAATTTAAACGGATATCTCTCTGACAAAGTGAGGGCAGAGCCGCAATGTCCATTGACAAAATTAAATAGAGAGAAGGGACAACTGGCTCTATATCACCCTAGAAAGACTGCACATTTCCCTGGTACCTATAAATGGGGTAACCACCCTGACAAGGATGGCCCTGATGGGAACCTGTTTCCCCTAAACTTATCCCAATTTTGCCTTAAAAGGGGACTCGTTTCTAGTGAACGTACCTTTAGCCTGTGTTAATAGCTTGTGTGTGCATCAAGGGTAAAACAGGCTAGTTATGTTTTATATGACATTTTCCATATTTTCTGTAAATATTGTGAATTATTTTGGAGTATCTTTCAGTCTGTGGTTTTGTTTGTATCTTTGTTTAATCAAAACTCCAACTACCAGATATGTATAGATATATTTATGACTTACTATTCAGCATTGCATTCTTTTAAACTTTTACATATGTCCAAAAAGGCGATTTTCCTCCCCAGCGGCAAAAAATTAGTTATTTCACTCCTATGTATTGACAGCCCAGTTCTTTTTTTGCTGAGAATGTTTTTGTAAAAGTTTGGAGATTTCTCAGACCAGAGCATTTGGGGAGTCAGAAACCCGCGGGTAGCTAAATGGACTCAGCTTTGTAGTAAAATAACTTCCTTCCATTGATACAAAGATTCAACATTTTTCTTGATGTCTGCCTTTTACCACTTTCACTTCAAATTTTTATTAAAAAAAAATTTTTTTGGGTAGGCCATGGTATTATACTTCTGACTTCTTGATCTGAAGCTTTTTGGTATCTTCGTTTTATGTAATTGGAAAAAGTCATTTATTTATTTTTTGTTTCAGTCCCCTTTTAAATTGTGCAGGTTCTGATACGTACTGATATTTTTTTTTAATAATAAAAACATTTTGGCAAACAGAATTACCAAGTAACATTACTGTACAAATTTTGTTTTGAACCCCATAAATTCTGGATAATCTTCTCATATGGTGACATACACTGAACTTTAGATTTAATATATCTTGTCTTCCACAGTGGCAGAAAACATAACGGCTTCACTTATTACAACTACAACAGTTTGGCTGACTTGGAATCCATATGTTGGCAATTCATACAAAACATCTCGTCTATGGACAACCATCCATCATCTGGACGTGAAAACTGCGCAATTTTAAAATCACCAATTGACATCTTGGGGAAATTTACAAGATCCAGGGTTTTGATATAAAAATAAGCATTACTCAGGGTTTTGGTGGTGACATCAGTTTCTAACACTAAGAACATGAAAATCTTCCTCATTAATCGCAAGATGATGGGTTTAGATTAGTATAAGTCCAGTCATCAAAACCCCCCTTTCCCCATCATAATTTAATATAAAAATTAAAAAGAACCGTCATTACAAAAAACAAAAAGATTGCTAAGGCACATATTGTGATTATACAAGTAAGTCAAATTATTATTATCACCAGTTATACCAGAGATGACTGGGGGTCTGAGTGGGCCTTTAGTATTGATATCCGACCATGCTGACTCAAGGGTTCCCGCAGATCGGAGGTGAAACCATAAGCAAATAAATGAAATTTTAAGGAGTCCCACGAACTGTTAAAAAATTAGTTGGTATGGTAGTATTAAGAAAGGGCGAATTTTTCAAAAATTTGATTCGGGCACTTTGCCGAATTTTCGACAAAAATCGTTTCAGTCCGAATTACTTTGGTAAAGAAATGCGTTAAAAAACGCTATTTCCCGCTGTCCAAGCCTGCGGGTGCTGAGAAATTTTTTCCATGCTTAAATAGCGGGGAGGTTGTTTTGGGCTTCATACAATGTTGTGTTTTAGTTGACCCACATGACGCCGCTGCTCTTTTGAACGCTTCACTATAAAATTCCCTGGGCAAGTGTGGAGGGCACGTCACGCACAAAGGAGGCAGGGGACAAGACATTCTGGAGGGGGCAAAAACTGGAGTAAAGGGCCCAGAGGGCACAATACCAGTGTGGGGCCCGAACAGCCACACCGCACAGAGGTCAGACATGGCACAACAATTTTGGAGGGGCAAAAACAAAAGGCCCCAGAGGCACAATGACACAGTGTGGGGGTCCGGCACTAGCATGAGGTCAGAAAGGGGGGCAAATCACTTCTGGAGGTGGGAAAACAGGAGTAGGCCAAGAGTGGCAAAAGACACAGTTTGGGGGTCACTCAGCAGCAGATGAGGTACAGTGGCACAAGACATTCTGAGGGGGCAAAAACGGAGTAGGCAAGAGTGGCAAATGACATAGTGTGGAGGCACAAAAAGCCCACAGCAGCAGATGAGGTCAGACAGTGGCACAATCACAAAATTTTGGGTGGGAAAAACAGGATAGGCCAAGAGTGGCACAATAACTGGGGACAATCAAGGGGGCATAGGTCAGGGATGCACAATGACTTTGGGGGGTGCAAAAACTGGAATAAGCCACGAGGGCACAATGACACATGTGGAGGTCACGGCAGCACGCAGAGGTCAACGGGTGGCACAAACACATTCGGGGGGGTTGGCAAAAAAAACAGGGGGTAGGACAGAGTGGCACAATACACAGTTGGGAGGTCACGGCAGCAGCACATGAGGGCGACGGTCATAAACCATTCGGGGAGGCAAAAACAGGGGTAGCCCCAGATGGCACTATGACAAGTTTGGGGGATGGCACAGCCACACGCAGCATGAGGGCAGGGAGGGCAAAAACATTTGGGGGTGGGAAAAAGTAGTAGGCCACAGAGTGGCACAATGACTGAGGTGGAGTCACGGGGGCGCCATTAAAATCAGGCCAGTGGCACAAAAAAACACAGTGTGGAGGGGACGGGAGCAGCCACACAGCAGGAAGGTCAACAGTGGCACAAAGACATTTTGGATGGCAAAAAAAGGGTAGGCCACAGATTCACAATGACAAGATTTGATTTACGGCGGCAGGAGCAACAGCTGAGTCAGAGAGTGGCAAAGACACGTGGGAGGGCCACACAGCAGCATGAGGCAGGAAGTGGCACAGTGACACGGGGGATGTCACGGCACCAGCAACAGCGAGCAGCAGAGGGCATAAAGGGGAAATGACAGAGTGTTGAGGGGGGGGAATAACCCGTCCCTGGGGAAAGATGGGGGAGGCAGAGGAGAACTGGACGATTGGGAGCACAGGGGTGGCGGATAAATAGTGGTTGGGGGCAGGTATTTGAACCTAACTGAGCCTAAGGCATTGGGGGTGTGGAAAACCGGCCCATCCAAGCATGAATTTTTCTAGACAAAGGTCATCGTTCCACTTTCCCGTGGACAAAGGGTTTTTCCCTTTGGGGGAAAGATGGCCCCGCCCACTGAAACCCGCTCTGAGCCCCACTACTGGCCGGGCAGGCAGCTTCTCCCCCTGCAAACTCGGAAAGTTGCGGAACACTCCCGTTTTGGGGCCCCCGTATCCAGCGGATCTTTC